>KK115971.1:1795734-1953584 GCA_000611955.2 Stegodyphus mimosarum
CATTCCTGACCTAACCTAACATACTGTACTTCACTTTAAATAAAAATCACTTGTGAAATCAATGAAAAGTTATTCCTTCTGAATTCAAATTTTTTTCTTTAATCTGGCTATTTCTGAATGTATAATGTAATGCAATTTATTTATTTTTTAGAATTTCCTATAAATAATACTTTTTTTTATTTATTTACAGGGGCATTAAGCTACGCTGAGTTAGGTACAGCAATCCCCGTTTCTGGTGCTGAATATTCATATTACCTCCGAGTTTATGGACAGAAAGGTCGCTTCGGACCCATCCCTGCCTTTCTCTACTTATGGATGTGTTCCATCATCATAAAACCATCAGCAGTATCTATCATGTTACTGACTTTCGCCGAGTATGTCGTTGAACCTATGTTTCCGACTTGTCCTGCTCCCACGCTGGCGAAGAAACTTGTGGCCATTGTTGCTATTTGTGAGTACTTTTTAATGTTTTACATAAAATGCCAAGATTGCTGAAAGTAAGCATATGCATTTAAAACTCAGTTCTAAATAGGATGTAGAAGACATCAACGAACAAATATCGTAATTCCAAAAAATCTAGAAAACGTTAAAAAAACAACATGTGACCTCGTTGTTCTAAAATTCGAAATTTTCGTCTCTTCTGTTTTCCTGCGTATCAATTACTCATTAAATTGCAAACGAGAAAATAGTGAAATACAAGTAATTGACAACACAAAAAGTGTTTAAGTTTTCGTCAAGGGAACTTTTTAATTAGCTGCTAGTTTTAGTTTTGGTTATATTTTTCTGTATCTATAATAGGATTTATATACGTTCGATCGTAATATTTAGTCCTCGTTGGTTATTCGTTTCCGCTAATATGTCGCGAACAATCTATGAGCGTCCCTTTGGCAAAAGTATCTGGATTTTTACTTCCGGAGGTTTCAGTAATGGCGATCACCTGGTAGATGGACCCGAATTTTAATTCTCTGCAGTTTCTTCCCGTCTTCATATGGATTCTGATAAGTAAGAACACAAGTGATGATGAGCTGTTCCACGATTGCGCTTATTCTTACATTCTGCTGATAACCATGCGCGTATCGTTGCTTGTCCATGGAAATTACTCTCAGGATTGAAGTTGACATTGGGAAAAAATGTCACCCTTCCTAAGAAGGAAAAATTAAAACGCAGAAAGATAGCATTAACAAGAAGAGAAACAGAAAATTCATCTTTGTAGATGAATTCCAAACAGCTTCTAGGGCTGACGAAACCTTTTATGAATCTGAATCACAGGTGATATATTGGAGATGTATCGCAAGTACACTACGCAAAACGAAAAGAAAAAAAAAAGGGAAAGTTCCAAATCTCGCGTTCTACTGGGCCGATTGATGAAATTTAAGTTGCGTTTTTTCATGTCTCGAAAGCCCAACTTAGTATATATTAGATTTATACATGGTTTTGTTATAACATAGGTATTTTGACACAATATGGGACTTTTCCTGAAATAACATACCAATTTTTTTCCATATTTCGATTCTATGACTTAAATTATGCCTAAATGTTAAATTTTGTAAAATTTGGTGCGAAATTTACAAAAAAATTCAAATATTTAACTTGGCGCATTTTTTTCAGTTTGAGCCAAGAATAATTCACTTGGCGAACTTCTTAATATATGGCAACCTATTTTCCTTTCCCTTCCATTGTGCAGGACGGGAAAAAAATCACAAATTACCTACCTTTTTACATTGTGGATGAGCGGAAAAAAGTCTCATCTTTCCTACTTTCAAATAGTTTTAACAAAATGCATAAATTAAATTTTTTTTATTATCGCTTTCAACAAACATGCCAAATTTCAAAACGCGCCAATATAAAAATTCACGTATATCTTCGGAAATTTTGAATAGAAAGCTAAAATTTTTTGTAGGTATGCTTAGAAATACATCTACTTTACGATAATTGTAAAAATTTTATAAGTTGTAATTCAAATTTTTTTCAAAAAATTTATAAAAATTATTTAAAAATACAAATTTAAATAATAAATCATAATCATAAAAGTCATAAATCATAAAAAATGGATGAATTTCATTTGGAATGAACTAAATTTCGAACTGTGTAGGAAGGAATCAAATAAGTTTCATAAAAAAAGAGGTATTAATAAATACATACCAAACTGAATTCACATTAAGGAACTAAAATCTTAAGAGCTAATTTTTTAAAAACTACTCGTGAGATTTTTACAAAACTTGGAAGTTTGGCATAATTTGAGTCGTACAATCGAAATATGGAAAACAATTCACATGTCATTTCAGAAAAGTCCGAGTTTGTGTCAAAATAACTATATTTTAACAATGCTATATATAAATCTAATACATATCCGAAGTTGCGTTTTCGAGACATGAAAAATGCAATTTGAATTTCGTCAATCGGCCCAGTAGAACGGAGATATAGAACTGCCCTCCCCTCTTTACCCCCTCAGTGTACCTAATACAGGGTCCAGCAGGGAAGCGGGAAATTTCAGAAGTCCAATAGTTCATTTTCTACTCACGAGAGGGGGTGGAGATTTTGCATTATTGTTTGATATTTTATGCCTTTTGTTAAAGATGGAGGACTGCTCGGATGTACAGCGTGCTTTTTGCGTAAAATCGATTTATCAGAAGGGTGACTGTGGGACTTTTGGCGATACTGGAAAAATGAAAACCCAGGTGCATGAAAAGCATTACGTAATCCGAAAGTTAGGGCTTTGTGTGCATTTTCATCATCTGTTATTACTGGGCCATATTTTTTCCAAGACGATAAAGGAAATACCACAACTTTTAATGCTATAAATTTTCGTTTTTTAACGTAAAATGGTATACTTTACTCATCTCAAATCTGTGAAACAATTCTGATAATAAATGTTTCATGAAAAAACTGGGTACTTTTAAAGTTTCCCGCTTCACTGGCGAACTCTTTATTTATTAAGTAATATGTAAAGGAAGAATGTAAATACTCATAAATAGGAGTCCTTCTAAGCTCTTGTTTTGTTCTTTACAACCGCGCGACTACGTGCAATCAGAGTAAAGTTTGAAAACTAATAAACTGCCAGCATTTATTACCGTTATACATTAAAACCATACTTTTAATCTATACATGTTCAATAAGGATATTCTCGTTCATAACCATACTTTTAATCTATATATATTCAATAAGTATTCAATTTTCTGCAACCAATTTCTCCAGTTAATACAGATTTATTGACATTTCCGGCAATACTTATAAAAATACTTCTAAAAATATAGGAAGAAGAAAGACTTTTTTTTTTCTTCTAAATTTTATGTGGCGTTAATGAGGAGAAAGTGATGTTTAATGAATAAAGTACAAACAAAAAAGTTGTCATTTTGTCAAGAAAACTGAACAATGACACCACGAACTGAGAAAAGACTGGAAATGGCAGCATTTAAACACTTTTTTGGGAGTTATAAAGATATGTTGCTTTGGAAAGTATTCTGAGTGTTAAGTCTTTGATTTGTGAATCTGAAACACTGTATGACCAGACTACCATCGATGCAATGTTCTCAAATGAAAGCATGAGAACGGATGTGTATATGAATGAGCAAGGATAATTAGTGTTTTCCACTGGTGGGAACAGAATAATAAAAACGAGTAGTGATTATAATTAACATTGAGCCACACATTGTTTTGACGATTTTATTTATAAACAATTATCCAATTCCATGTTTTAAATTGATAAGCGATTTAACTAAAGTATCATTTGATGCTGTATTTAAAGATCGTTATTATGTAAAACATGGAATTGGGAGGGCATGTACTGGCACGTCAGATGTTTTTTTACCATTATGATAACCATGATGTTTTTGTTTGAAGCGTTTTCACTGTAGAACAAATTGACTGGAATTTTTTTTAACGTTTGTTATTAGATCATTTGAAATATTATAAGAGAATTTCTGTAAGCATTGTAACAAATGCAGTCGTTTCGTCTATACTATAATTGTTAATGATTTTAACTTTTGAAATTCTGGATCTATTAAACTTATCTTCACCTCCCACCCCCCCCAAAAAAAAGAAGGCTGGTCCCATCCCCCCCGGAAGCTATGAAATTGCCCCTTGGTTGAGAATCCCTGTTGTAGAAAAGCTATCAAGATAGGAAAAGAAGGAATACCCCCCAAAAAAGTCTGAAAGCTTTCAGATTTTACATTACGCCCAAAGGGGCGTTTTTTTAACGTTTTGTGGGTTACCTTATTAAATATCATGTTCTTCGCGCCGAAACCATAAAATTCAGTTCAGTAATATCGCAAAATACTCGTAATTTTAAAATGAGCATACCCTTCGAATTTCCGATTAAGTCTGGCCCTGGAGATAAATTTTTTAATAGTGTTGCCATTGCTCGCTTTTAAATCTTTGAGTTTATTAATCAAAAATTCGCTAAAGTGTTACAAAATATGAAATCGATAATAAAACAAATTCCAAATTTGGGCTTCCAGATGCCCATATTCGGAGGAGAATTACGTTATTCAAAATTTGATGGCTGTAGCAACCGCTGTTTTATCACAATGCGAGAAACGTACATCATTTATGCAGATTCTTCGTTATTTAATTTCTTTAAATGTAACGCTGGGCGATAATGTTTGGTGGCAAGAGTTTGAAAAATTATAGGAAGATTTACAGTGAATCGACGCAAAATGTCAAAACGAAATTAATAGCCTTTCTGAGCTAACGCTATGTTGGGCTAAAATTAAAAAAAAAACTCAAGAGTTCCGAAAATGTTGACTTGGATTTCTGAAGTCATTGCACCGCGATCAATGATATCAGTAATTGGTTCATTGTCGATATGAAACTGACGACCAACTTCCTATTCCGGAAAATTCAATCTCGAAAGAAAAACTTTCATCTTCACGTTTTTTTGCTAAAAATTTCGGATAACATCTCAACTGCGATAAAAGTCGCTAAAGCATAAATAGTTTACGTCGATGAATTTATGTATTCTGATAAAGGTTTGAAGTATTTATCGGTTTTACACATGTGTTCAGAGTCCACAGATGACATCACCACAATTAACTTTCTGTTGCCGTCTACGATTACCGGAAAACAAAATTTCTCAATTTTATCTTCGTTAAAGAAATGAAGATTGACATCCTATCAGTGTTGCTTTGTATAAGATAATCTTGAGAGAGAAAATCAGTCAAGAGCAAAGATATACTAATATTAATTTAATGTTGCAAAAGTTTTGAATTTTCAAACAGCAAACGCACTTTAACGCAGCTTCGTGAAAAACAATTTAATACTTTGTGAGGGTTTATTTATTTATTTTGAACTAATAGTTAATTTTTAGTTAAAGCAACTTTCATTTTCAATCTTCTTTTCACCTACGCTTTCCTGCCAGAATTTTAATCGGTTAATGCACGTTTATTTAAATTAAAGTAGAAAGAAGTGCTATTTAAGCGAAGGTTTCGGAAGGTGTTTTTAGAGCATGTTATGCTTGCTTGAAGGCCACGTTGATACTTTGACTTACGAGCTCTACGATTCTGTGGCGTTGAGTGTTTCTAGGCGTGTTCCGCCGGCTTCTGTGAGTCCCAGCCTTCCTGCGCGATTAAATTATCCTGTGAGCCGATCCTGTGAGATGATCCTTCTGTTAGCGATGCAAGGCATTTCTGTCCCTGTATCGCTACATGAAGCAACCAACTGAAGATAGCCGGTACACAGCTTGCACGTAAACAAGCTAGACGCGGCGACAACGGCAAACGGGACGGATATTTGTAATGTAACTGTATAGCATTTATTAACATAGGAGGCACTTTAAGTACCAAAAATTCTTGAGCAATGCTGTACTGTCAGCTATAAGTGTCCCATTGTCTTGACCAAATGGCAAACTTTTTCTTCGACGTGAGACTCGATTGATATCCTCAGAGAACAGGATGATTAGCAGCAGCAACAACATGTAAATATTTATCTTTAAACAAGGCAATATATATCGAGTAACTCTACGTCCTTTTTTCCCAAGAAAAGGAAGAGTGCATGCAAAAGCTTGTTTTCATTAAGCCAACGGAATGAAGTCAAAAGCATTTCCGTTTTGAGGGCAAAAACCTCATCTTTTCTTAATGATTAAAATCAAGCTTGGAATGAGATCGCTTCGTATTAACAGAACGTTTAAGTATGTGATTGATATAATACGTGGACTTCTTTCAGCATTGAAACAGGACGGACTTAGTACGTAAACTTGTCGCTTTTGTAACATTTATTAATAAAATCCTTTTTATTAGAAAGAGAAAAATAGCACACGACAAAAAATCTAGGCTAAGGGATGATCTATCCTGACAACTGAGATTAAAATTTGTTTAAATTCAAATCAGACAACAAATAAAGAAAAAAGATTCTAATTTGCTTGAATAAATTCTACTGTGGTGTAAGAGTTCAGACGGATTCACTTAATAACTAGTTTTGAAATTTAACATGTGTACCATTTCCTCGGCAAAGATTACCATTATACTTGTTTTAAAGTAGGTCATGCTCTTAAAACTTTAGTTATAAATTACTATTTATTTCCTTTTTCAGGCTGGATCAGAATTTTATGTTAAAGACTGATTATAAGTATAAAAATTAATGTTCCGCTGTCACTGGCTATTCAAAGTCTGGAGTGCTGTAAAAACATAATACACTCACGTTTGTGAAAATTGCAACACCAAGAAGGAATCGTCATAATTGAATGCAATTTAATACACAGTTGAGTGGTAGTGGTACAAATAAATGATTAAATGTTCAAAGCAAACAAACAAGAACAAGAGATCAGAATCAGTATTTTGTGTTGCCACCACGCGCCGCAATAAGTGCTGCTACACGACGTGGCATGGAGTCAAACAAAGTTTGAATGTCTGACTGAGGAAGAGCATTCCATATCGTTTGTACGCGTACCCAAAGTTCGTCTGCAGACGCAACAGGACGAGGATCACGAGCAAGACGCCGACCAATGACATCCCACACATGTTCAATTGGCGACATATCCGGGGAACACGCAGGCCAAGGAAGAAGCTGTACCTGCTGCGCTGCAAAGAAGGATTTAACAATCCGAGCAGTATGAGGGCGGGCATTGTCCTGTTGAAATACAGCGCCTGGCAAGCTTTGAAGGAAGGGAACAGCTTCGGGCTGTAGAACTTCACGGATATACCGGTTGCTGTTCAGATTGCCCACAATTCGTAGCAATTGAGATCGTCTATGATATGCTATGGCGCCCCAGACCATAACTCCGGGTGTTCGTCCACTGTGGCGTTCGATAATGCACTCCGGAAGGTGGCGTTCACCGGCATAGCGTCTGACACGAATGCGGCCATCATGGTACCACAAATTAAAGCGGGATTCGTCAGAAAACACGACATGCTGCCAATCAGCACGCCAGTCTCTATGCTGATTGGCCCATTGTAGCCGCAGGCGGCGATGGTCGTGCGTTAGGGGGATCCTGTATAAAGGAGTCCGTGCGCGCAGTCCACACTGCAGCAGACGTCTACGAATTGATGAAGCACACAATGAAACACCTGTAGCTATTGACCACAGTGCTGCCAATTGTCTAGAGGAAGCTGTACGGTCCGTCCGCGCCATGCGGACCAGGTGTCTATCATCGCGAGCTGACGTCACATTTCGGGGTCCACTCCCGGATTTCCGAGTTGTCCGACACTCGTCCGTCCACTGCTTCCAAACGCGCATCACTGTGCTGCTGTTACGCTGCACACGAGAGGCTACTGCACGATACGACAATCCAGCTTCACGAAGGCCGATGATTCTCCCTCGTTCAAACTCTGTAAGTTGTTCAAATCTCGCTCTCTTTCGTCGACGAGGCATAAGTACAGATTGAGTTAACGTTTACCACTAGCAGATAACCACCGATAACCATACACGCCTCGCTACAGCCGTCTATTTATTCGGATCCATCAGCCGTTCAGAGGGCGCTGCTCAGCATACGCATGCGCTACGGATTTGCAGTTCTAATCATTTGCATATCATGCGCTACTTTGCATTTCCTGAAAATTTCAGCTCACTCGCGTAAGTCCTTCATGGTGTTGCAATTTTCACAAACGTGAGTGTAGTTTTAATATCCTTCATTTTAAATACAGTCCCGCAAACTCAACTTGATATGGACCGAGAGACTATCGAGTTTTACGGAATAGGGGATGGGTTTTTCAGAATTCTTAATCTTTGATACGCGCGATATTACTTTTATAATGTTTTAGCTGAAAAACTCTAGACATGGAATATTATGGTCCTAGAGACAAATAATATATGAATTAAAAAAAAATCTGCTCTTGCCCATTGATCTGTGGCTGGTGGTCGCTTTGTGAAACCACTCGCGTCCCCATGTGCATTTCCGAAAATGACGGAATTTGTGCATTTAAAAGAAATATATATTTAAGAATTGCATTATATATGTAATTTTTACATTATTTTACAAAGTAAATTGTCAGAAAAAATGAAAAGCATAAGATAAGCATTTATGCAATTTTTCTGTAGCAGTGAAAACATAAGAACGTAAGAATTAATGGCACGATGCGAAAATGGCAAAACTTACAGAAAAAGAACACTCAAATCTTTGATCAGAACAGGAAAGACATACAGTACATATAATTATTATTTATGAGTATGTAACATTTGCTCTGTTTAGCCTAGAAATATCTTTAAAAAGTTCCTAAAATGTTGTCGAGTTATACAGAATATCGAGATAACGGAAATCGAGTTTGACTCTACTGTAGTTACATATCTTCATTCCCTTCTTCTTTTTTAAAAATTGTGTGGGAAGATTAAAATCGTGATCCTAGAGACAAATAATGTATGAATTAAAAAAAAATCTAAACTAAGAAAGTCTTCTTCCTGTTGTGAGTTATACAGTGCATTCATTTTATTTAAAACAAGTATGAAACAGCATCATTATATAAGACTTGTATTTATATTATTTGACTTTACTGTTCAGTTCTGCCCATTGTTACAGCTATTTTAGGAACAGAGTAGAAAGCATCTAAAATGACCGTAACAACGGGCAGAAGACTCAGGTGTTGTAAACACATGTAAACAGGCGCCTGGGCAGGAAGCCGCATCCTGTGTAGAACAGGTTGACTGGATAACATAACTTTGCTTGGCATAACATGAAAAATATCGTAGATGAGGCATAACCTTCTGTACATGAGCTGTTTCCCGCCGGGGGTTGGCTCAGGAGAATTCCTGGGAAGTACTTAGGCAGTCTCAACCACGGGGGTATATAAGTTGACTTCACAGGACTAGAGCCCAAGTTTATTCTTAGGTTGGTTCAGGCTTGGCAGGAACCGCACTGATGCTGTCGTGTCTGTTCCTCTGTCAGTGGTGGAGCTATATTGTCAGATTTTGTTGGTCGTTCGAGGGGGAACGCCCCTATTGGTGGAGTCGGGTGATGCTGCATGACGTGTTATTTTCCGACTTCGTTTAATTGACATTGATTTTCTTCGACTTTGTGAGGCTCGTCGGCTTCACCGGTTGGATCGTGGCCCCGAGGATGACATTCTATGTAGGGCGATACTTGTGAACGCCAGGTAATAGAGTCCTAGTTTTCCGGTGTTACTGTACATGAGCTGTATGGAGTCTTCGTAACCCTTCCAAAAAAGTACAATGTCGACGTGGTTAACTTGCGGTTGCTGCAGTTCCAGCTTGGGAGATGGAGAAATTTGAGCGGCGAGCTACATGATCGATGTCTTGGTCCAAACTGGTCGATGCTGATGGTGGAGGCGAGCTATGTTCATTGTGGGTGGAGCTTTACATTCTAAGGAGCCAATGGTAGAGCTGGGAGTAGAGTGCAATACAGAACGATAATGTTTTTCCTTCTCAGTGGCGGGTACAAGTCGTCACCGACGTTGTGCCACTACTAAAAAGCCCGAGGCGATGGTTACTTTATTATGGAGGCATCGCACCCAATAGGTGGACTTTCTTTTTTTTTTTCCTATGAAAGGGCGGACAGTTACAACCGTGCCTTCCCTGAGATTCGAAGCCGGACCCTTTGGTATATCAGTCGGCCCCCCTAACCACTATACCCTCTGGGTGGCCTGAACGATAATGTCAAATAATAGATTTAAATAATGAATCTGTTTCGTACCTGTTTTTAAAATAAATGCACTGTATAAATTAGTTTATGACAGCTGAATGTGACGCGTGAACGTCACATTCAGCTGTCATAAACTACCATAAACTGCGTTTTAATTTTTACCGTATCTGTATTTCTCGCTAACGTCTGAAGGTACCATTCCACATTATAGTTGAATATTTCAATCAATAATAAGCCTATAGCAACACCCTATTCCATGAAAGTTACGAGATCATATACACAGTCAAAAAAATTTGTGCAAGAAAAACATTTTAAAATGCATCTAACGAAAGGGACAGGCGTTTCAGCTCTCTGGAAATACGTTTAGAAAATGTGTGTTATTTCAATCAAATAATATATATTTTCTGTATAACGCATTCCTCTATGAAAAAAAAAAGTTTCACAAACGTAGGCTTTCTGTATGATCGTAATAATTGTTCTATGTTTTCATTATCAAATTTTGTATTCCACGAAATGCATAGAATAATCAGAGTTTCAAGTACGTACGAAAACTGAAACTATATCTTAGTCATTTTGTCATTTTCTTACGAAGATTTTAGTCTAATATTAGCTATGAAGTTTCATTTGCTAAGTTTTCTGTCTAATTTAGATTCAGTTTGTTTGTTTTTAATGAATTTTGCTCTGGAGTGTTTTAAGAAGTGATAAAAATATTTAAAAAAAGAAATCATAAAGCTTCCAGATTTTACATTACGCCCAAAGGGCCTTTTTTTGACTTTTTCTGTTTATTTAATAAATATCACGTTCTTCGCTCTTAAAACCAAAAAATTCAATTCAACAACAATATCGCGAAATAATTTTAAAATGAACATATCTTTAGAATTTCCGATACACAGTCTCACACGCTGGAGATAAACAAATTTTTTATGGAGTTTTTTTTATTTTTTTTTCTGTGTGTATCTACAGTGTTGCTACTGCCCGCTTTGAAATCGTCGAGTTTATTAATCAAAAATTCGTTAAAGTTTCACAAAATGTGAAATAAATAATAAAACAAATTACAAATTACAAATTTGGGTTTTCAAAATGCCCATATTCGGAGGGAAACATACGTTATTCAAAATTGGATGGTTCTAGGTACCGTTGATTTATCACAGTGCAAGAAACATATATACATTTATGGAGATTCTTCATTATTTAATTTTTTTAAATATAATGCAGGGTTCTAATATTTGGTGGCAACAGTTTGAAAAGTGAACCAACATTTATAGTGAACCAACGCAAAATGCGAAAACGAAATTAATAATCCTTCTGGGCAAATTGCCCCTTTGAACTAATACTTGGGACTGCATTTATGTCGTTACAATTTATATAGTTATCTGCTTGTATATGAAGGACATAGCTATTTATTTGAGCAGAAAGAAAGGCAGTAGCCACGGAATTTTTTTTTTCCGCTGAAGACCGGGAAGGAAATTCAATTGCACTATACCACCGAACTGCTTTTGGGAGAACTAAAAAAATTAAGGAAACTACAAGTCAAAATTTTTTGACAGATTTACGATAATCGTATGAATCGGACTGAAATTCTTTTGTCTATTGTGAAACTTTTTTTTCGTCTGCTAGTGTAAAAAAACATAACGGAATGCTTGTAAGGATAAGGATATGTTGTTTTGATGTAAAATGTTTTTATTTTTACTTTTTAAATTTTTTGTTAGTCTTGATGTTAAAGAATTGCTCCTTAATTCTTTTAGACATTTGCTATCTAATTTTAGTTACTTATTTTGCTGTAAGTATCGGAGCAAACACAAATCATTTCTTATCCCGAAAACGAGGTTTAAAATAAATAGCATGTTAAATTAAAATTGAAGAAACATTCAAAACTTAGTTTTAACTTATAATTAAAATTTCATTCATCTAACCTTCACTAAGCAGAGATTTTCCAAGATAAATAGTACATATTTGGATGCTTGAAATCACATTAACTCGTAATTTATATTAATTGTATGATTTAAAATGTTTACAGATAAATTTTATTCTTTTACTTGTATCAACGACATGGCCAGTATTATTTAAAAAACAATGACTGAAAGCAAGGAAAAAAGATTATAGACGACCGTCCAATAAATTAGTCTGTTAATGGTAGTCTTAAATTATTGAAACGTAAATATAAGAATATTATTATGAACAACGAGTGCGTTCACTTTTATTATTTTAATGGACGTAGCACAGTGATCACTTGTGATTAAGTATAACTTAAAAATATGTTAATAGAAAAACAATGTTTTTCTTGTAATGCCGTTCATGATTTTGATGTGAGTGGAATTAAGATCTATTATTCAGTGTTCCTTTTATTTTCAGTTTATTTTTGGAAATTTTGATTCAAAAGATATATTTTTATTATTAATAATAAATTCAAAATTTGCGTGTTACTGCAATGAATTTAAAAAAATATGTATGCATCTAAAAATTAGAAACAACAATTCATGAATTTGATTTCATCTTTCAACGTCCCAAAAAAGAGATAAATTTTCTATAATCAGACATAGAACATTCATCAGGAAAGCAGCTTTTAAATAAATCTCTTTTAAATAATCACGTCCCCACCAGTTGCAAATGGCTAAAGTAGCGACACACTCATAATTAGTTCCGTCTTCTATTTCTGGATATTGAACTGGCTG
The DNA here is from genome assembly GCA_000611955.2 of Stegodyphus mimosarum. Taxonomy (NCBI): domain Eukaryota; kingdom Metazoa; phylum Arthropoda; class Arachnida; order Araneae; family Eresidae; genus Stegodyphus; species Stegodyphus mimosarum. Next base: position 1,808,431 of record KK115971.1, read on the forward strand.
ATCGTATGGGAGTTTCATGATTTACCTTAAGTGTAATGAAAATACGCCTTACTTTTTTTAGAAATTCCTTCACGAAGATATTCCTTCCTAAGGCAGTTAATTCTTGACTAAGTAACGATAATACAGACAAGTATAATGAGCAATTAAAAAAGGTATGTTATTTTATTCCGCTTAGAATTTTTAGTCAATTAGTTGTGTAGAAATTTAGATTTTTAAATGAACATAAAAATCCTTTATTTCAAATTGCATTATTTCCAGTGCACCCTCTCAAAGACAACTTTGCACTCTTCCGAAGGATTTTAGTTTTCTACAGATTTTTTTTGTCTTAGAGAAATGATTTTCATTACCGGAGCTTGTTGGTGTTTTTAAATCGCTAATCACTATTAACATAGTTATGTTAGAGAGGTGGTCACCTAGAAAGGATCTATTGTATGAGAAATGATAAATTCAACAATGATCAGAATCATAATAAAAACGATTCACTTTCTTGTTACTGACTTTTGTTTTTAATGATAAACGCATAAGAAAAATGCAGCTAAAGACGCATAAGTAAGAATATTGCTTTTTGAAACGGATATACCGAAAAATAAATGAAAATTTAAGAAAAAGTGCCTTTCGCTATTTAATTTTGTTGACAAATACTAAGAGAAAGGCCCACCAGCGGCCGAACCCTATGCACTATAAGTCCCTAAGCACCCTAAGCACTAGTAGTTCGGTCCGAGGTTCGAATCCCGCGGACGGGCTGGCTGCATGGGCGTTTTCCTGGTTTTTCCCATGTGTAACGTGGGGAATACAAGCCAGTTTCCCTTAGGATGTCCTCCACGAAGGTACTCTCCCTTCCGTGTAGTGCCCTAGGACGAAACACGTAAATAAGCATGAAGCAATTTGATGATCATAACGCGGAGCGAAGATTAAACGATAGTGAAAAGCCCTGTTTTAAAGCGCTCAAGATTTCTTCAGTGAGTGGCAAACAGTAATGGACTATCCATTAATGGGCATATCGATGGAGTTCCTTGCAGTATAATCATTGATACAGGAGCTAATGTTACCCTTATTCGGAAGGATTTAGCTCAACAATTTAAGGGCAAACTGATTTGGACGCTATCCTGTGTTACCCTTCAGACTGCGTCCGACGAGAAAAATTGACATAGAAAGTTAAACGTAAACATTACCTTTGAAAGTGCCTCCTACTGCCACACAGGATTTGTGGCGGATATTACACATCCTTGCATACAATTTTTTCCTAGACTTCAAAAACAACAAACTGCTTTCAGCATCCGAGGGCATGACTATTGATCATCAGAAGGGATCCTCAGCTGGAAACGCCGGCGTCTCGTCTGAGAGACCCTGCTCAGAAAGCTGCCAAAATCATACTATGGTCGAAGAGAAACTCAATATTACCAGCAATTCTCCATCCCAGATGCTCATCGGTCGTGATCTTCCTCTGCCTTGTGATCTCTTGTTTGGCCGCCCTCGCGCCTTCATCGCCTGAGGAATACATCCAAGATATCTAGGCTCGGTTTGAAGTGATGCACCGTTCTGCACGAGAGCGGGTCAACTTGGCAACGGAGAAGATGAAGACCCGTTACGACACGAGAGCTACTGGCCAAGGTTTCAACGAAGAAGACAAAATGTGGTTGTGGAATCCGACTCGACAGAATAGGCTCTGTCCGAAACTACAGTCACCTTGGGATGGTTCGTACATAGTCCTAAGCAGGCTGAACGACATCGTGGCTCGAATCCGTAAGTCATCGAACTCTAAGCCTAAAGTCATTCATTACGACAGGTTAGTTCATTACTATGGCCATAGTACGTAGTGTATATAATTGTAAATAGCAATGTAAATAATATAAGACCATGGTCCTTTTTGCATTTGATTTGTATTTAGTATTTGGTAGTATTTGTATTTGATACTATTTGATAGTATTTGTATTTGACAGCATTTGATAGTATTTGTATTTAGTATTTGAAGGTATTTGAATTGTATATAGTATTTGATTTGCTGAAAGTTACTTATTGCAATTATTGTTTATTTTGTTATTGTAATGTAATGTGCATTATGGCATTAATGCGTTAGTTATAAGTTTGGCTTTCTGTCCATGGATTGTACTGCCCGGGACGTGCAGTCTTTGGGAAGGGAACAGTGTTACGGATTTCGTATTTATTTAGAATTGTAATTAAAATTGTTTTATTTTTCCGTGCAACGCAGACGATTTTTGAAGAGAAAGCTACGTCGGAAAAGTAAAAATAAAAGAGCGCGTGCATTTTATATTTAATAAATAAATATCTCGTATTTGCTGTTGCCAACCACAAACATCGAGAAAAATCGAGGTTTTACCAGAATATTCTAGTGAATAATTAAAAAGCTTATAAAAGCCGAATCAAAACACCTCATCTCAGTTGTAATTGTTTTAAGCGAACGTTTTGTTTACTTAATGCTGTTATTGATTGTAGCGATTTCTCTATGAGATAGAATTAGTTTCTCTGGTTTGGATTGAGTTTTGCTTAACGTTTGAGATATTGTGATATTGTACGAATATCTTTGAAGAAATATTTCAGCATTTTGATTTATTTCTTGTGGAAAGAATCCATTTTTGTTAACTTTTTAACGACTTGTGCATTCAATCCATAACAAACCCGTAGGCACGCAACAATATTAACACAAATTACTTTCTTGCACTTATTAAGCATTTTCATAAACTTATCAAGTCTGCAAAAGCAAGAAATATTCATATTTTAGTTTTTTAAAGCAAGAAATGTTTAAATTATCTTAAATTAAAAAAAGTGTTATTTTCGAATCATTTTTTTTTTTCCTGAAATAGAATAAGCATAGGTTGATGTTTTATTTTCGGTGGTTATTTACTTCTAGAAAGCTATTTTAAAAAAAAATAAATTGATATTATCCGTCATTGAATCTAGATACTTTGAAATAACCATCTCTTGAACAGATTCACGATGATTTTTCCATGTAATTTATTATAAAATGTAATGAGGAACTTTCTACGTAATAAGACGACGAAAAACACGTAATTTTAAAAAACTCACAAGGACTGCCTTTCGAAATAGCTGACTGAATGTTGTTTCTCCATCATTAGTTTATGCGAATATATTCAGATGTGGAGCCATTAAATATTAGAAAATATTGATAAAAATGATTTTATATACGTTACACACATTTATTCAGAATTATTATTTCATATGAAATGTTTTAGATGTGTGGAAATAAAAACTTTGAAAACATTATGCGTTGCAAAAGATTTTACACTGAAAAAGTATTTACAGAAAATCATATCTGTTTCCTTCTACAAGGTCACATGCTCCCAAAAAACGCGTATTTCCTTAATTTGGACAAATAAAATAAGAGGCCCAAAAATGCGCAGCCTCTTAAGCTGTCCATCAAAGCAATACTAGGTCGCTTCTCTTGGACAGCAGTGATTCTGAGAAGTTGTTTATTTTTCTTATGCGTAAGAGAAATAAGCATTTCGTCAGCACTTGCCGAAAAGATTAATTGCTCGTTTAGGCGTCGTGCACAGAAGCTGCTTTAATCGCAGTAGCTGTTTCTTCACTTAAACAAATAACAAGAAACACTTCATACTTTTTTTTTAAGAACTCCAACATAGTTTCTTAAGAGGTTCGAAGTTCTGCAGTAGATGATGAGCCAAGTTTATGGTAATCGTTATAAAAACTTCGCCCGCTTCGTCAGATGACAAAATAAATATTTGCTTCTGACTTTGAAAACAAGTTCGAATAATAGCTTTTGCAGGTATGATTCAGTAAGATGACGGTATTGAAACAGTCATTTGAAACACATTGTATTTTAGCAATAGTTTTAACATCTGGTTTAAGTCTTGAAATTGCGCTTCAAAAATAGTTGATCACTTGAATATTAATATTTATTTTACCAAATTTTAATTTTTCGCCCTCTCGCAGTTTTGTGCGAAGTTTCTCACTTGTCCACCCTACCATAGATCTGTGTTTCAGGTACGTAAGTTGCATTCGTCTGTTACTATATAAAGATGATAACAACCAATACTTCTGTATTATTCCGTCGACATCGAAAGTATCGCCAAGTAGCGCGATTTAGCGCCAGTTATGGGTAAGTTGTAGCCTTACAATACATTTTCACTTTCGTTTTATGTAACCCCGACTGATTCTCGACAGCTACCTTTTGTTTATAGTATGAACACTGATAAAAATTAACTATTATTGCTATATTTTTTTCTTTGCATTTAAAAAAAGTGAGTTTGAGGGCTGGTCTATAGAATAACATTTGTGAGTGCACTCTGGTTCATTCACAGCTGGTCGTGAAAATTAACATTTGTGGAATGGAGAAAAGAACAGCTGCATATAATCGACTAAACAGTAATAGATTTGAACAATCATTTGCTGGAAGTTTGTACTCAGCGTTCTAAACAGAGCTTCCAGTGAAATAGAACGGCCTAATAATGTAGTAGAAATCGACGAAGCATTTTTACGAAAACCAAAAACTAAGCAGTTCGGATATTTCCTCAGCAGTGGCTATGTGGTGGATTGTTCAGAAATTGACGAATGTTTTATAGTAAGAGTTGCAGATAAAACACGGCTCAGAATTTCGTAGGAATAATTTGCACAACTTTGGTGGGAATTCCTCCAATTTTCATGTTTCGATGGTAGCCAACGGTCGATAGAATAATGCGTAAGTACCACAAATGCAATCGCAAATAAAAGAACGGAATGATATTTCTTCCGCTCACAAACATAAAGGATTTGGAGAACTCATAACATTAATTTTAGAGATTGAAAACAATAATGTAATTGCATAGGTTTAAGCATTATACCTTCAATCACATTTAAATATAGTATGCATCTCTATCTTAAGTTCTGTGTATGTAATTAGTTAATTTAGCAATAGTGGCGTAATTTAATAGTGATTTAATTAGCCTTACACAAAGCACGTGTAAAATCAACAATCTTTTATTTGACCACAATTAGTGGCTATGCAATAAAGAAAGAAGCGTAAACTATAAAATATTTAATTACTTTCTTGTGCTTGCGTAAGATTATCACAAAATGAAAAATCTTAAATAAAACACCTGGCTTTGATCTTTATCTAGCCAACTATGGAAGGAGTGTTGTTTATCATCCAGGAAAACAACGGGACACGACACGGCGTTAGTACAGTTAAAAACAGTTTTAAAAATTATTTTTAGATTTAAAATTAAAGTTTCTGTGCAAAAACAAGCAATTCGACTGATAGGCAGAAAGACAGATTTTTCAGCAAACAAATATGAAAGTTTACATTTGGTCTCACTAGGCAAAAAGACACCGAAGGTGCAGGAACTGACTCGTTATTCTACTAAAAAGTTTCAAATGTAAACAAATTGCGGCTACGTTAGGCTTAGTAGCACATAATTAATTTTTAAATTGTTGTTAATTCTAAAACTTTTGCATGCAGATTAACTAAAGGTGTAAAAACCTTAACCGGAACATAAGAGCGAAATAATTCAATCACTTTAAAGCAAAAAAATGCACAATTTACTAGCATATAAGAATAAAAAACACTGAGCTCCCCGAGCCAGGTAACAGTGTGAGTATACATATATATATATATAATTAGTGTGACCAGTTGCAACCGAAAAAGGAAGATGCGCAACTACATGTTATAACAGTCCCATGTACAAAATTTCAACATACTGAAGCTACTCGTTTTTGAGTTATGCGCGAGACATACATGCGTCACGTACAGACGTCATGAAAAAAATCTCTTCTGAATCCGTTTAAATCCATTTTACGATCCGTTTTGGGGAAAAGAGTCCTTTATTATGTTCGTATGTACAGATGTCGCACAAAAACATTGCTCGAATAGATTCAATTGCAGTCAAAATAAATATTTTCATGGAAATATGATACCTCAAATTTTTCGCGATTACAATACTTCCTTTACTTAAAAAGAGGAAAGGAATAAAGCAAGAAAGGAAATAAAAGGAAGTAATAAAACAAGAAAGGAAATAAAAGGAAGTAATAAAACAAGAAAAAGCAAATTATTCAGTGCATTTAAAAAAGCACGGTTCGTTTGTTTTAAGAAAATCTGTGTTGATACGATCTGTGTGATCTGTGTATATAAAAAAAAAAAAAAAAGTTATGAATAGTTAGCTATACGAGCACGAAGAATAAAGGTTCATCTAATTAATCGATCTCCTTATTCATTTACTAATTAAATATATCTAATTATCACCTTAATTACTAAATATATCTAATTACTAAATACATTCTATCATTATTTTCTTTGTACTGAATTAAACAACGGATTTTTTTAAATTTTAACTTAAACAAACCACTTTATTGTCCGAAATTTAATCTAAGCAGTTATTTTTACATTGCCATAAAATAATCTTCTAAAAAAAATAAATACTGTAAACAGATGTAAAATAATAGGAAAATATCCTTTTGGATTGTATTTTAATTAAACTAAAAAATTTTAAATTTATAAATAAATTAACAAGGAGCTGGATCTCATTTCACTTCGTTTGAAAGAATAAGCCATCTGGATAACTGGAATAAGTACTGAACTTGGGCGCTTTCTGCAGCGTGTAATTCTCTATAAATATCTGAATCGCAAAATAATTTTAAAATGAGTATACCTTTAAAATTTCTGATACACAGCTCCATGCGCTTTAGATAAAAAGGTCTTCCCCCCCCCCATTGCTGGCTTTTAAATAGTTTTAAATCATCAAAAATTCGTTAAAGTTTTACAAAATAGGAAATAGATAATAAAACAAATTCCAAATTCGGGCTTCCATATAGTCCTTCAGGGACAAAGCCCCTTTGGACCAAAAAAATTCTCCCTAAAATACTGTCACTATATACAAGTTAAAAATTTTTAGATATGGAGAAATTTTTGAAGGACTACCTCTTTTTTCGATTTTTTAGTTCTTACTCTTAAGGAAATAGGTCAAGGGTCGCTAAAAACATCTGCCTCCGGAAGGGTGAATTTTTTTTAAAGTTCTTTTCCTTATTTACAGCGTGAGATAATTTATCACATCAGCTCCTTCTCTTTTCGTTTAGTATATAACGTTGTCATCAGTTTCTTTTCCTCTTTCTGTATTTTTTCTTTTTTTTTAACTGACGGATAAGAAGAAAAGTAAAAGGTCCTTCAGTAAGAGAAGAGGTTTATCACATATTCAAGGTTAATGCATATATTATTAAATATTTCTTTAACTTATATAATATTTCAAGGATCTTAGACGACTAAGGTCACACAGTGTCAAAACAGGATTGGAGCAATGGGAGAGATTCAGCCGGTTTGCACCAATCCGGCAAAGCCCCTTCTTGCCGATACCATTGAACTGTTTCATGAAAATAGTTTTAGTTTGGCTAACCTATTATTAAAATTGAATAGTAATACATCTTTTGGGCAATTTATCACTGTTTAATATCTAAAGGTTTCGACTGCTTAGGAAGAGAACTGGTTCTTCAAATTTTTTATTTCCATAATTAGGTTGAAGTAAAGTAAAAGTGTAACTTCAAATCACGTGTAAGTGTTCACCTTGGATCACTTAAATGAATAGTACGCAATCTTTTTATGATTGCATTATTATTTTATTTCGGGGATCCTTTCGAATAAAAGAATAATAAAATGTTAAGAATTATAATTAAATATTGCATTTTTCGAGAAATCATCTGTTTTATTTCATCTTTATTAATTGCGTTTGCCAATTAGAAATTTCGAATTTATCATAGTTAGAAAGAATAGATTGGATGTATTGAAGCGAAAGTAAAAGTTATTGAAGGAAAATTTCGTTGATCCCTTAATAAGTTCCCATGAGTCTATAAAGTTGAGCACCGCATATCTCGTAACGGTACGATGTTATCTGCCTAGACGAAATGCCTTCGTGGAGAATATGTTAAGGTAATATCAATTATATTTATGATGCTCATGAGAAAATTCTTAACGGTTAGTATCTTCGTCAGTTACAGAAAACTTTTATTATTTCTGTAGTGCATATATGGATAAAATTCGAAACCTAAAATTCCATCTAAATATTGTGCTTAATTTCAGAATTTTGAGTAACTGCTTATAACTGAAGAAACGAAACGAATCTTACAGATTTATAACCAGAAATGTAAGTTTCTTTCCTCGTTAAGTAATATAACATTTATGGGTCATAATACCATCTAATTAGAAGAGAGCTATTAATATCAATCGGCATATTGAAAAAAAATTCTTGCGAATTTGTAGTTCGCTTTCTTGCGCCATTTTGTTGCAAGGATCACTATTTTACTTTGATTTTGGATTCTTCCGTTTTCAGAAGTTAATGAGTTTTTATTACCAAATTATTTTTTTTCTTCCTGAAGAAGGGAGAACTATATTTAATCGTTCTCGAAATTGCTAAAGTGTAATCCAAATTTTGCATCAATCTTAAGATTTTTTGGGGCGGGGGTGAGAAAACTGATACTGTTTTTTTTTTTTTTTTTTTTTTTTTTTTTTTTTCTTTTCTATTCATTACACTCCTGTGTAAGAAATCACTTTCCTATGAGCTAGTGATTATCACATTTTGATGGAAATCTGCATATAGCAAAGACATATTTTTAAATTATACTGCATTTTCCTGAAACAAAACATTATTTCATGGCATTTTCCTGAAACAAAACATTATTTCATGGCATTTTCCTGAAACAAAACATTATTTCATGGCATTTTCCTATATTTATAGAAAAAGCCACCGTTCTTTTACTTTGTTACGAAAATTAAAACTTGTAGTTAATATTACGCTTGATATTTCTTCTTAATTTATTTTGTATGCTTTTGGTGTGCAAGTCTCTTAAATGGTTTTTTATTAATATAATAAAAAAATCGTTATTAATTGGTTCGCAGGCGATTATTCTGTTGTTTGTTTTCTGATTATACCAAAACACAGGAAGGTTGTCTGTCTACACATTCACGTTATACATGGGGGAGGGAATATAAAACCAGGCCTTTCATTGGAATTCAGGCGCATGTCAATTATTCTGTACACGGTACCTGATGTACGGAATTAGAGAAAATTTGACAAAAAGGTGGATATTAGGTCTCCGAATTCATGCAACAGTGTTTAAAGAGTAAATTGATTAACAAAAATTAGTTGTATGTTCTTTTGTAGAGACATTAGATTATTTAGAAGCAGGAGATGAGAACAATGAGTAACGCCTTCGCCGGGAATCGAACAGCGGACCTCTCGGTTACGCGTCGAGCATGCAGACCACTACACCACGAAGTCATGGGAAGAAGTGGGAGAAATACCTTAATGTCTCTAATTTATCATCTGGTGTGTTATCATTCATTGAATGTATTTGTATATTTATTCTATTAAAAGTTTCATTTAAAGTTTTGTTTTTTATAGAAGATTAAATTACCGTTACGCAGCTGTTTTTACCTCTTTATTTTGAAAGGTTCAGTAATTCGGCATTACAGAAGTCCCTAACTTTCAAGATTATTGAATTTATTATTCAGCAGAAAATATACTCTTGAATAAATATTTAATTAAACATATTCCGCAATCAGTTCTTCGGAATATCACGCATACCACCTTGTATAACACAGGCCAAGAACCGAAATCCTGCTGTCTTATTCCTACTTTTTTAAGGTTTAAATACGAAATAAAATTTGCAAAAAAAAAAAAAAAAAAAAAAAAAAAAAAAGAAATTTAGTGTCAGAAGGAAAAGTATAAATAAAATTAGAAAGTTCAGGCGTTTTTTAACGTTTTGTGTGTTACCTTTATTTATTAAATATCATGTTCTTCGCACTTAAACCACATAAAATTCAATTCAATTCAATTCAGCAATATCACAAAATATTTAAAAACAGCATATCTTTAGAATTTCCGATAAACAGTCACGCGCTGGAGATAAAAATTTTATTTTCCGTACAGTGTTGCTATTGCTCGCTTTGAAATCGTTGAGTTTGTTAATCAAAAATTCGTTAAAGTTTTAGAAAATATGAAATAGATAATGAAACAAATTCGAAATTCGGGCGTCCACTTGGCCATTGTTCGGATGGGGGGATTACGTTATTCAATATTTGATGGCTCAGTGTATCGTCGTTTTTTCACAGCGCGAGAAACGTTCATATATTCACGCAGATTCTTCAGTATTTAATTTCTTTAAATTTAATGCACAGCTATAATATTTGGTGGCAACAATTTGAAAAGTGAAACGGACATTTATAGTGAAACAACGCAAATTGTCATATCGAAGAGAATACCCCTTTCTGGGCTACCGTTCCTTTGGGATAAAAAACGCGAGAACAAAACGGATGTCGTTTTCCTCTTCGTCATAATAAGGGTTGTCGATAAAAACAAGGACAGTTTCACCAGTTAAAAAGTTAAAATGAAAAAAAAAAAGGGGGGGGTTCTTTATTCTTCATAAGAATTTAAATTTTAAATGTTTGAATGGAATAAATGCGTGAAATTTAGTATGATTTTATTTTTTATTAAATTTAATATGATAGCGTTTATGATCTTACAATCACAGTATGTAGAACTGTTTTCTGTTACTATACTTTCCATTCGAACAGCATTAGTCAACGCTAACTGTGACTGACAGTATACGTTTCGTTCAGGCCACGTCAATTAAAAAATTTATATTCTTCTATCAAATCTATCTCCTGCCAAATTCTACACATCACAGGCAGCCAGCATATCAGTGAAATTGGATATGGCGGGCTAAATGGAAAGGACGACAAAAACAGGCTTGGCGTATTAAATACCTACTCTATATAGTACTTACTTCAAACAAAATGCCATTTTGAGATTGTACCGTTAGAAATTGTTTTAAAGGTGTCAACCCGGGCGATCCAGTGATTAGCGGAGGCTGACTACTCTCACAATCCTAACTGTTTGAGAGCTCGAATCTTGCAGAAATCATAGATGTTTCTAATTTTAGTATCTTCCAGGAATGTGGACTATATTTTCTTTGCGATTTATTAAGTTAGCAAGTATAAAAATTAATTTCTGGAAAATTGAAAATTGATTTTTTTTACATGTTTTTAACTCTAAATTGGAATGAAAATTTATGATTTGATTTAAAAAAAAATGGGAAAAATTCAGTCTGTTTCGTAACTAAAATACACCCCTCTCCGGAATTCGTTTCTGTATTACTACATACTTTTGCAGATAAAGGTTTCTTACATAGGCTCGTATGTAACTCGCGTGTGTATTTTTGTATTTGCGTAGGTAGAACTCTAAAAATAGTACAACACCGTTAAAATATCTCATTGATTACTGGCGCGAAAAATGACGTAATGTTTACGCAGGATGATGCAACGCCATATTTTCCGGAGGATTCCGCTTTTCATCGATTTCTTTTTCAGTTGAAAAAGGCATTAAGGGATACACAAGTTCACTGTTGATTCTCAATAACACAAACTTTAAAAGAAAAGCATTTTGTTGTGGTTGTAAAATTGCCAAAAAAAAAAAAAAGTTTTACTAATGAGGTATTTTGCTTCAAAAGATAAATCTGCATTATAACAGAAGGAAATAAACATTCGAAATGTTTGCGTTCAACCTACCTAATTTAGAATTTTATTAGGTGTGGGTGTAAAACATTTGTTATAATACGACACTCCTTTTGCAACACAAAGCGAAATTTTAATTTTATATATGCAATAATTCCTGAAACATTTAAAGCACGTTTTTATACCAATAAAGCATTTTTCTTACAAAATAAATTTTCGGTAAATTCGCATTATTGTGCTTCAAGAAACGGCTCATGTAATCACAAAATTATATAAATACGCGTGTTTTTTTTTTTTACATTAGTGTTTTACACACATTTTGATTTTCTAAATTAGGTAACTTTGATTATGGGCAAAACACTTGAAGACTACATGCCTTTACTTTACTGAATAAAAGTAAAAATAAATAATACAGTAGCATAAGAAAAAACATTTAAAAAAAATTTTTATGGATTTTTTAACGATATTGTTTACAGCATTTCTTTTACTGCTTTGGGGGAGCATCGTTGTAGAAGCCCCCAACAAAGCGGTAATGTCAATAAACGCCGGTAGTGCGACTCGAGTTCGAAACTCTACCAAAGGACTGGCTGTATAAGACTTTACTTTTCGTTGTTTTTTTCCTTTGAATAATGTGTATACGAACCAGTTCCTGTTAACAGTCCACCATTCTCTCCATAAGCAGATGGCTCCCGAGCTGCTTTGCTGTAATCAATTCACCTAACCTAAATATTGTGAAAGCAGTTAAAAGGAACTTTTTGCAATTTGTAATATGTTTCTATCAACAAGCACAATGCAGGCTGTGAGACGATGCAATAAAGATAGTAAGGAGCGATAAAGATAGACGGAGCGTTAAAAATAGTAAAGCAATGTTTTTATTACCTAGCTTTGAATGATAACATAAAAAAAAACTTTAAAAATGGTGATGAAGAGCTTTACCATTCCATATTTTCGGTAATATGATCTCATATTTTACTCTTTAAAGAAAAGTATTATTTTCCCCAAATCAGTTGTTGGCATTGCTATTCTTTCTCACATGAAAAGAGTAGCTCGTTGTATGACGTGTTAATATATTTTTGAACTTAGTCTATTAAGTAAAAAATAACACAGTTACTGTAAATGTAATAATAAGGCAAGAAATTACGTGCATTGCCATTATTTCTTCAATTAATTCTCTCTTAAATCGGTGTGTATGTTTTCTTATAATTTTAGAAGACTAATATTGACTTCGAAACTTCGAAATTTTTTATTATATCTGAATATTTTCCCTGTTAATGATATCCACCTTCAAGCTTTCTGTAGGGGGCATCAAAAATCATTTCATTTCGAGCTTTTTTTTTCCATTCTGGAAGTGTTTAGGATGAGAACGTAGTGTATTAATTGTGCTATTTAGCCATTCTTCCTATTATATTTGTTCAGCGAAGACATTATTAGAGGTTTTGATGGCGGCGGTTAGCAAGCAAAGTTCCCTTGTTACTGTTACGACATATGCATTCCGTTACCGACGCCATTACGAAATGTACATTCCGAATGAAATTTCTGAAGTGGGAACTCGTCTTGAATCTGGCTTGCCTGCCATCTCTAAAGAGGCTGAAATTAGACAGTTTTTATGGAGGCTAATCCGGGAATCTGAAATGCAACATAATCTGTTCTATGGTTAAAAACCTAAATTAAAAATAAATAAATAAAATAAATAACTATAAACTGAAGCTTTTAAGTTCTTTATTAGAGAGAATCAAATAAAAAAATTTTTTTATTACTACGCCTGATGTCATGGCAACTAATTTGTCTATATTTTGCTCTCTCTTTTTATTTTTTTTAATAGAACAAAAAGGCTGTTAGTCTGGAAATGGCACATTCCGTCGGTTCACTATAGATATCCGTTTCACTTTTCAAATTGTTGCCACCGAATATTATCTCTCTGTACTATATTTAAAGACATTAAAGAATGGAGAATCTGCATGAATCTATGTATGTTGCTTGCATTGTAAAAAAAAAAAAAAAGATATTCAGAGCCATCAAATTTTGAATAACGTAGTCCTCCACCCGAATATAGGCACCTGGAAGCCCGAATTTGGAATCTATTTTTATTGTTTACTTCATATTTTGTAAAACTTTAAATGAAATTTTGATTAACAAACTCAACGATTTCAAAGCGAGCAAGAGCAACGCTGTGTGGAAGAACCATTTTTATATCCAGCGCGCGAGACTGTCGATTAGAAATTCTAAAGCTATGCTGTTTTTAAATATTTTAGCCGAAAAGGACATTAGCCCAAATGCTCTCGAAACGTGTATGTATGTGTAAATGAAAAAACGCCCCTTTTGGGCGTAATGTAAAATCTAAAAGCTTTCAGACTTTTTTTGCCTTTTTTTTAATTAAAACTTCATGTGTAAACTTTATTTATTTATTTATTTATTTTTGTCTGCAATGCTTTTAAGCTCAGTTTTTTGCACATTTTTACCTTTCTCTTGTAATCGAAGTATTTGTGACCTTACTAAATTGCCGTTTAATCAAAAATAGTTACTAGTTAGCCTGATGTGGCTTTTAATTTGTTTATAAGTGGCTTCTTATTTTTTTACAGTAATGTTCTTGAATCTTCGCTATGAGCTTTTCGAGTCTGGTTCTCAGTTTGTTAAAATAATGGTGACCTCATTAAATACACGCTAAAGAAACTGGAGAGGAAAATGTAATTATTTTTTTTTTCAGCCTTCCAAGTTTCATATTAGAAAACCAGTGTTTGCTTTTGAAGCCAGAAGTCTTGATATCTGTTTCATTTTGATTTTAAAATTTCATTAGATTAATTAAAAATTTAACTAATATTTAGTTTATCAATTTAATTTGAGTAATAGATTTTAGTTAATTTGTTTAGTAATTAGTTTAATAATTTAGATTTTTTGATTTGATTAATTCTTCGCATAGTTATAATTCTGATTCTTCAGTATCTGAAAACGTATCTAAACACCGATCGAGAGTCTTCAAGTTAAAGATGTCTTGAAATCGGAAATCGGTTTTAAAACACATCATAAAGTGCTTGCGTTTCTCAGTTACAGAGCGATCGTTGCGACTTTTTTTTAACAGCGATTCTCGTCACGGTTTCTTCACCGAAGAAATTCGAAAGCTCGTAAAATTCTATGCAACGCGGCAGCAATGACCTATGTTTTGATCAGTATCAACTCATTTCCCTGCAGCTATATTTCATGTCATCATGCTTGTTACACAAATCTGTTACGTAAACTATGGCGTTTTTAAACTTCGATAAATCCTGTCGTAATGAATCATTGTTGTTTTCGAGAACTATATAGTTAAATTAAACGGATATTGCATAACATTATAATGTTATGATGCTTCATGCACATGGTGAATATGCACTAAAAGTTATCTTATTTAATAATCAAACGAAAAATAGAAAAGAAATAAAAAAATCTGAAAGGCCTTGAGATTTTATATTGCGCTCAAAGGGGCGTTTTTTAACGTTTTGTGTGTTACCTTTATTTATTAAATATCATGTTCTTGGCACTTAAACCATAAAATTCAATTCAACAGCAATATCACAAAATAATTTAAAAAGAGCATATCTTTAGAATTTCCGATACAGCCTTGGACGCTGAAGATAAAAAGTTTTTTTTTCGTACAGTGTTGCTGTTGCTCGCTTTGAAATCGTTGCGTTTCGTAATCAAAAATTCATAAATGCTGTACAAAATTTGAAATAGATAATAAAACAAATTCCAGATTTGGGCTTCCAGATGCCCATATTCGTGTGGAGAATTACGCTATTCAAAATTTGATGCCTTTAGATAACCGTTGTTTTATCACAACGCGAGAAACGTACATACATTTATGCACATTCTTCTTCATTTAATTTCTTTAAATATAATACAGAGCGATAATATTTGGTGGGAATAATTTGAAAAGTGAAACGCCATTTATAGTAAAACGCCGCAAAATCCCGAAACGAAATCAACAGCCCTTCTGGGCTAACGCACTTTAGGTTAGAAATAATATTTATTAAAATTTACACACCAGGGTTAGAAATATCAGTGAAATATTTTAGTTGTACAAATAGAAGCAAAGAAACTCACAACAGAAGTTTAAAAATTGCATTTAAAGTAAGATTTATAATTATGATGAACGAACACACGTAAAGTCTAAATCTAAAAACATAAACATGGCGATGATTCAGAAACGATGACGTTAACTTCAAATAGATTTAATGATCAGCTTGCAGTAGAAACAAAATAAAATAATGCCTTGTTAAAATTAAATCATCCTAATTTTAAAATTAAATGTATGTAATAACATTTAAAATTTTTTTTAATTTAGTGCATAAGCAAACACCTTTTAAGACAGTGGTATTCAAACTTTATGGCAATACAACCCCATAAAAATTCAAAAGATCCAGAAAAAAAAAATTCGGGATCCGTAGTGTGAATGCCACTGTCTTAAGAGTTTGGAGAGATTAAAATAACAAGCATTTCCAAACACAGTTTAACTATAAGGCAAATAGGGGGGAAAAAAGAATAAAAAGAAGTAGTCTTCCCTATGAAACTTAAAATTCAGGCATTCAATTAAAATATGAACAACATCTGAGGACACGTTACTGTTTACACAAATCGGTGCGCAGCAAATGCTGATGGGGAAACTTTAAGTGGCCAGATCCGTTAGATGAACCAGAGAATTTTCTCTTTCCATTTTCTGTTCAGATCCCAATACTCGACCCACCAACAAGTATGGGGCAACCGTGAGGCTCAGGAGTCCAAGACACTGACTTATACCTGTCTTCTGTTATCACCAACTTCTTGTGAGGATCTTCGGCTAGACGGGAAGTGCTTCCTTTCTCAAGACAGCATCCATGCTTTCAGTTCCCTACCATGGGATTAATACTCCAAACCGGGTCCCACCAGCAGCCGAGTCGTAAAATTGCTGAACAT
Organism: Stegodyphus mimosarum; assembly: GCA_000611955.2. Taxonomy (NCBI): domain Eukaryota; kingdom Metazoa; phylum Arthropoda; class Arachnida; order Araneae; family Eresidae; genus Stegodyphus; species Stegodyphus mimosarum. The sequence goes on from KK115971.1 coordinate 1,824,827, forward strand.
TAATAGTTCGGCTTCGAGTCAATTCCAGGTGAGAACTCTGGTTGCATGGGCATATTCGTGGTTTTCCCCATGTGGAATGTGTATACGAGTCAGTTTCCTTAGAAAGTCCTCCACGAAGGCGTCCCTTCCCTTAGGCAGATGGCCTTAGCTTGCTTTTCTGTGATCAACTGAACTTCAAAACCTCATACGCAGGCCCAGTGATGACAGCCGGCTTCCTACCACCATAGTGGCCATGTTTTAAAGCTATTTAATTAATGGTAATAAAGTGCAGTATTTTAATTCTCAAATGAAATACTTGAGGTAGTTTTGAGTTCTATTTAGTTGCTCTCGTTGCGAAATACACAGTCCAGTCACATTAATGTGACCATCTGTCAAAAGCCAGAATAACCACCTTTCGTAGAGCGGACTGCTGCGAGACGTGCAGGAAGAGAGTCACATAGGTCCCTGAAGGTGTTCTCTGGGATGTTGAGCCATGCCGACTCTAATGCCGTGGCCAGCTGCGCTAGATTACGCGGTTGAGGATCCATGGCGCGAACAACTGGATCGAGATGGTCCCACAGATGCTCGATTGGGTTTAAGTCAGGTGAGTTTGCTGGCCAGGGGAGGACGGTAAACTCATCCTGGTGCTCTTCGAACCACGCACGTACACTGGCAGCTGTATGGCACCTCGCATTGTCCTGCTGGAAGATGCCATCATCCTGAGGAAAAACAATGCGCATGTAGGGGTGAACATGGTCCGCAAGGACAGATGCGTACTTGTATTGATCCATTGTGCCTTCCACAATGATCAGTGAACCTAGAGAATGCCAGGAAAACATTCCCCAGACCATAATGCTCCCGCCTCCAGCTTGGACCGTTCCGGCAATGGTTGCAGGGTGGTTCCTTTCAGAGGTTTCACGCCTTATACGCCAACGTCCATCTGTCCGATGGAGCATAAAACGCGATTCATCCGAAAACGCAACCTGTCGCCACTCAGTGGACGTCCAGCTGCTGTACTGGCGTGCAAATTCTAGCCTTCGCCGTCGATGAACAGCAGTCAGCATAGGTGCACGAACCAGGCGTCTGCTTCGGAGGCCCAGACGCAGCAATGTTCGCTGAATAGTACTTTGGGAGACACTTTTGGTAGCCCCTTGGTTCATTTTGGTGGTCAGTTGCTCAACGGTAGCCCGTCTATCTGCCCGAACGCATCTCCGCAACCGTCGTTCGCCTCTGTCATCTATGGCCCGTGGTGCACCACATTTGCCACGTCGCTGATTTTGGACAGTCCCATTTTGCCATGCACGGTACACTTTTACCACGGCGGCACGCGAACAGTTCACAAACTCAGCCGTTTCGGAAATGCTTCCACCCTTGGCCCGAAAGCCAATGATCATGCCCTTTTGGAAGTCGGATAAATCGCTTCGTTTCTGCATTACGCCAACGATTGAAATGTTTTCCGAAGCCCTCACACACCCTTTATATACGCTCAACTGCACTGTGCTGCCACCTGCCTTCTGTGATTGGTTATTTAACTCTGACATGGGAAGTACGTGGTGGTCACATTAATGTGACTGGACTGTGTAAGATCAATCTCATTCTATTCTATCTATGGAACTCATGAAACATTTTGACGAATTCAATTAAATGGGCTTTTTGGGAGATATATATCACGACCAAGCAGTCTACCCGTGTCGAAAGAGTAGTTATCCGCTCTAAAGTTACCATCTTGCATTCTAAGAAAAATTAAAGTTAGAACGGTTATTATTATTTAAATTAATCGGGTTTGTGTTATTTGGATACTTTCCGTTTTGCTCACCAGAATGCAAATAAGGTTAGTTCCTGTCAATTTTGATATCTGTAATTATTCGACTTTGTATTATATCGCTGTTGATGCATTGATTTTGACGCTTTGGGTAGAATTATATCTTCGAGTCTATTTAAATTTTGTATTCTTTGACTAAGTTGTAAGTGTAATTAAATTTGACTGTTTCTGTTTAGTTCTGTTTAACTGTTCTGTTAGTTGCCTCACCACCAGTTATAATCGATATTATTAGCAAAAGAAAGTGCATTTACGTTCTAATTTCTGTTTAATAAAAAAAGGTTATTAAAACCTTATCATGACTTGTAATTACTTAAAACACAGCGATAATTCGCTTTACGTCTGATGGGGTTATTAGTTCCAAGTCAAGTGATCTCATGAATTATTTCAGGTATAAAACTGGAGTTCGAATACAGAAATTCAGGCTTCAATAAAACTTCTCATGTTAAATTCTTAAAGTAAACCTGTAGAGACATTAGGTTATTTGGAAGCCGGAGATGTGAAAAATGAGCAATGCCCTCGCCGAGACTCGGACCTCTCGAATACGTGCCGAGCCTGCTGACCACTACACCACGAAGGCATGGCAAGAAGGAGGGAGAAATATCTTATAAACTGAAGTTTTCAGTTTCTAACTTTTTTAATTATATTTAATTTCTGTGGATTTTAAATTTCATAAGAACTAGAAGTTCTGCAAAATCTTTGCTTATAAATAAGTAAAAGGTGATCTGTTATTTTTATATTGAAGCAAATTATTTGAAGAATCATTTAAATTCAAGTAACAATTAAAATAAGTGATTTATTTCTCAAAATCTCAAAAATAATCAATTTAAATATTTAAAAAAATTGTTTCCGTTAGCAAACATTGGCAGGTACACACGTTTCAATTCAAACTAAATTTTATATTCCAGACGAAAGGAAAGTCATTTTATTTCATTAAAATTACAAAAGAGCAAAACGCGGGGGGGATATTCAATTATCCTCCACCCTTTTGCATTACTCTCGACACTTTTTCCCGCCCTAACCACTTCTGACAATTATTCCATTTTTCTCTTTTCGTTCCCGTCTAGACCATACAGATGCGCAGACATACCGGATGCATCAAAAACTCCGTTATATGTCACGACACGCAGAGGGTTTAAGCTGCCAAAATTTTACTATGCTGTTCGTAATTTTCTCTCCCTCTTTCTTTCCTTGAACTGACTAGAAAAATTGCACGTTGAGCACAGTTCATTGACTTGTATGTAAATTTATCTAAATGGATGTTTTGTCCAAAGAAGAAAAGTGTCCTAAAAATCAAATTATTTTTCGACAGCACGTATTTAAAGATTGTTTTATTATCTTCAAGCTTTTATGTGAATAACTGTTTCCTGACTCAGTTTGCTGCATTTTGTGTTAAAGCACTCAAACTCTTCTCTCTCGAAAACACTTTACTTCATTATAAAAAATTCTCTCTTAATATTTATGTTATTTTCAATATTTCATTTTTGTTTACTATATTTTTAGAAAATATAAATTTTTTAAGAAGAAGTAATTGTAGTGCTTAGTTAATTTATAAATGTTTTAAAACCCAAAGACTGCTAGCATCTGAAGCAAGCTTGCTAGAGGTAAAAGCAAAATTTTCTCCTTTAACATGTCTACTGAAGATTCATTTTAAATTTCTTGAACACTTTTAGATCCATAAAAGAATTATTAAATAAACTGAAATACAAACTTTTAATAAATCAGTAACTGACAAGCTTTGTGACACTTTAATAGGATCTTAGCATATCCCCGGCAGGCCGTATGTAGAATCCATTGTTGTCCTTTAATGACCATATGAGGAGATCCTAGGGAATACTCTTGGGAGTTAGTAAATAAGAGTTAAGTCTTCACAATATCTCCGTAATCTGTCATGGGACCTTACGAGGATGTTCTGAGGATATACGGGATGTGACATGAAGCTTTTGGGAACATAAGTTTGAAGAACAAGGGGATATTTCAGGATGATTTGAGCTGAGGCAGTGAGCAACATCTTCAGGATATTCTTAAGATTTTTGTGTTACCTAAGAAAAGTGTTATGTAGGAAGTATATATGAGTTCTGATTGCTTATATCTTACGCTTAACCTGACATGTAAATTTGAAATTAAATAAAGTTAACATATGACACTGAAAGAAAAAATCTCTCCCTATCCATTACTTCCACTTGTAGCCAGAACAAAAGTGTTCGCGCAATATGTGAGATAGTTCTGTTTTTATTGATGATATCAAAAACGTCTCTCTCCCACCGCGTTATGCTGTGGAAGCTAAATAAATTTTTGTATTGCATTCAATAAGTTTTCTCAGTGAAATGAATATTTTGCTAAACATACAACACAACTGCATGCATTTTTAACAAAATAGTTATTATTTTAAAACTTACAAAAATAAAAAGAGGAATAAAGAATGAACATATTTTTCAGATAAGATATAAGCAATGAAATATGAAAACTTCCAATGCATATTTCTTACTTCTTTAATTTATTTTAGGAATTATTTATAAATTAAGTTCTTGAAAATAGATTTATCAAGCAAAGAAAATATTTTCCAAGGGGTGTAAAATTATCTGGCAGAAATATAAAGGTACGTAAAGAGGATCGAAACAAGCAGATATTGTAATAAGAATGTGTGCAGAAATGGCATGTGAAAATAAGTGGTAGATAAAAGTGTTCTGCTGGCGTAAATAGTTATTCCCCGTGTGGATATCGAACAGTATGCTTTAATACACAAACGTGGACTTCGCCGACATGCATTTTATTTTCGGAGCTGCGAATGGAAACCGAACAGCTGCTTCTGAGCTCCACGTTCGTATAATGATACTTACCGCTCAAAATGTGCATAGGGTATGACGATTTACCCCAAGCAAAGCGCTTTTACCTTCCGCTCAACAACGCCGAGTACCATCTCCACGAGCCATTTCCGCTTGCACATTCCGATACAAAATCTACTTGTTTCGGTCCTCTTTACCTGCCTTTATGTTTCCGACATGTATTTTTTAATTCCAGTGTATTCATTCCAAACCTAATGTAATCCACTTATATATTTCAGCTTAAATTTGGGATTAATTTAGTATAGCTCGTTCCTTTTAAATTTGAACGCAGAACATCTAAGTTGGGTTATTTAATTATAATAAAGCACTCGTGGGCTTTCTGCCTTAGGAAAACTGATTTCAGGGAAGACTTTCTGAGAGAACCGTGCTCATTTTTATATTATATGGGGAGAGAATTGTACAGTTAGCTTGTTTGTACCCAAAACCTGAAACTGAGGGGACTACTAGTGTTCAATACTTTTGTTTACATGACCGTTATTTGTTTATCCGAAACGTTTGAGATCTGTCATCGGGAATAAATGAACGTATTCTGTGTGTATATATTCCATGCAATATTTTTACCTTTCGTTAATGGCCCACCAGCGGCCGAGCGGTAAAGTCGCTGAACCCTGGCAGTTCGATTCGGAGTTCGAATCCTGGTGAACGAGCAGACTACCTGGCCATTTTCGTGGTTTTCTTCATGTACACGTATACAATCCAGTTTCCCTTAAAATCCTCCACGAAGACATCCCTCCACTTAGGCAGATAGCCCTTATATGCTTTGTCATAATTAGACAAACAAGCAAAACTTACCTTTCATTAAAAATGGCTTAATAGTTCATTGGATACTTAATTTTGTATTTCATTAACTATTTCATATTTTCAAATGTAATCATGGATAAGCAATTTTAAGGAACATTCTTTAAATTCTAACAATAAACCACTTTGTACTAGTGTAAGAAATTGATGCAGGAATATATTGCATAACTGAGATTTTTTTTCCTTTTTCTTTTAAGGTTTTATAACTTTCATCAATTGCTACAGCGTCAAAATGGCTACCAGGATGAACAATGTCTTCACTGTTGCCAAATTACTTGCAATAGCTATAGTAGTTTTAGTCGGAATGTACAGGCTAATGCTTGGTGAGATATTTTCTTTCATCAAAGCAATAGAATTTTGAACGGTTTATGCATTTATTTCACATTGTAATATGTAGCATGAATGTAGTATGATGTTTTCTTTATCGTATTTTTCAGGCCACTATGAACATCTGAATACTGGTTTTGAAGGCACAACGACGTCATTCTCCGATTTGGCAACTGCATTCTACTTTGGTCTCTGGGCTTATGACGGATGGTATATTTTTCTTTCTAGATATTATTCCATTTCTTCTCAAGGATCAGTTTAATCAGCATTTTTTTAATGTTGCATATTTCGTTTCAGGAACAATTTAAATTTCGTTACGGAAGAACTAATTAATCCTCCAGTGTAAGTATTTTGTTACTTATTTATAACCTAATGATATTAAGATACTTACATATATTGACAGAAATTGACTTTTAAATATCAAAACTCGTGTCTCCAATAAAATGGTATATCGTCAACTGGAGATATCATTGATGAACTTAAACTAATTTATAGCTATAGACATGAAAAGTAAACCTATTTACTGATATATCAAGCTAGTGTTTCCAATTCTGTAACAGCTGCAGTGGAGCATTTGACAAGCCAGGAAACTCTGAGAGATGCACCAAAAAATATTCATACTTAAATACATATTTTAGGCTATTCGAGAAATCCTGCTATAGTAGCCATTAAGGCTGTACTCCATTGTCAAATGTTGTTTTTTTTTCACTTAGCATGAAGTATCAATGAAGAGATTTCAGATATTTAATGCCCACAAAACTTTTACGTTTACTTTTTTTTTTTTTTTTGCTGAACCATATATCAAGTAATTGAACATCAGCTTATTCAAACCGAAAAGGGATTAAAAACAAAAAATCTATGATAGTTGGGTCCGGAGTTCGAATCTCAGCAAATGGGAGTTTTCATGGTTTTCCCATGTGTAATGTGTATACGAGCCAGTTTCTTTTAGGAAGCCTTCCAAAAAGGCATCCCCTTCCTTAGGACGATAGCCTTCGAGTTCTTTGCCATAGTTAAGTAAATTAAACCAAACCAAGCTTGTATATCCAATAAGAACAATATGCAAAATGGCCCTGAGGTCACATCTGATGAGTGCTTTTCCAAGCGATTCCAATCAATATTTTCAGTAATTAAAATAGTGAAATCTAAACAGATTGACGCATCTTAATCACATATTTACTGTCATATCAACTGTAAGACTCTGTCTTACGAATTCTGAAAGACACTTCAAGTTCATATAAAAAAGTATTTGTAATAATATTAATAATAAATTTAACTGCATCACAATACCGCGGGTGTTCCAAGCAGTTAGTAAATATGTTATGAGTTTAAAGATACTGGGAAGCACTGTGCTAAGCTAAGCAGAAAGTAGACTTTTCTCGAAAAAGATAAAATTAAGTTCTCAGTTTTATAATAAAAAGCAATTCCATCTTACATACAGCAATAAACGCACCTGAGAGTCTGATACCTAGCTCTCCACTCATTTCTTCACTTGGCAAAACTGCTTAAGTGACAGTACAAAAAAAAAAATGCTCACAAAAACAAATCTTAGTATCTCAAAAGTTTTCTACAACTCACAAAATAGTTCAGTATGTCTCGACTGATCGTAACGCAAAGAAATAGATTGTGAAAGTAAATCATTTATTTGTAGAATCATGTCGGTTTCCATATTTACTTAAGCTAACTGTATTCTGAAATTTTGTTGGTAATACCTCTATGAATGCACTGGTGGCTGCACAAAACGTCTTGCTCCATCAGATAGCTTTATTATATTCATAATATCAAAATTCATTAAGAACTGAAAACAAAGAGCCTTTTTTTGGCTGCAAGGCGTATAAGCACTTCATGTAAACTCGTTAAAATCAATAGTAGTTCTGTAACGATGTTTTGTATGAGAAATATCGTTCAGAAAATTTGAACACTTTTAACAGTTTTTGGATCGGTGCCCAGCGAGCATTTGTCTGCGCATTGAAATCTCTGCGAGTCCTAAATTCTGCAGCCAAATGCATCCCATAATTCTAAACATTTTGCCATCCCTAAATTTTACTGGATACTTCTCCAAATTCCGAACATTTTGCCGGCCCTAAATTCTGCCACTCGGCCCGACCGAACTAATTGCACCAGCTCTGGAGCTAGCCCTAAATAACGTATAACAAACAGTGTCAGCTGGAAAAAAAAAAAAAAAAAACTAGCATCTTGGAAAAAAAATGTACCTATACCCAGTCAGGGCAAGTTCAATATTTTAATCACAGACAATGATTAGAGCGCAATTTGTAATATTTATTTAGCCAAGGTAGTAATTTTTTTATATTTATGAATTTAAAATACGTTCTGTAAGAGCAGCGCAAATTTCGTCGTCTCTTGCAACAAAAATGCTAAAATAATATTTAAATTTTTATGTTATTATCAGTAATTTTTACCTATTGTCTTCCAACAGAAATTTACCGAGAGCTATCATGATAGGAATTCCTTTAGTCACGCTGTGTTATGTCTTGACTAACATTTCATATTTAACAGTGCTATCTCCATCTGAATTACTTTCATCGGAAGCTGTCGCCGTGGTAAGTCAATATTTTTTGCTATTCTTATAAAAACATGTAACGTTAAAAGTGAATCATTGTTATTAAATTATGTAATTATAGTATTACTTTCGTAAGTAAGCTGAAAATATGAATATCTGATACAAAATAATGACAAATTTATATGAGGCGATGTATTCAATCTCAGAATTTATATCTCCTTTATGCCTGTATCCCCTTTGTGCAACTTCTCACGTCTACAATCATCTGCCACATGGGCCGAAGGCGCTGGATATCATTAACAGACCAATTTCATGATGTCAACAGATAAATCCCTTAAAACTCGAAAGCTTCCTTAACTTACTCTTAAAAGATTTCCTTTAATTTCTTCTGTCATTACAAATAAGTTCTAGCAATGACCCAAAGAACCCATTGCCTTCATATGGTTTCAACAACATTAGAAATTCCAAATGACGTCCAGGCTATTACAAAACAACATAGAATGAATCGTCACATTCTAAACGAATATTACTATTAATGGTTTTTGGAATATCAAATAATTTCTATGTTCTTTAGACAAAGTGACGAAATTTCCGAATATCTTTGTCTTACTTCTTTATACCCAACCTAATGCAGCATGTCCTGTAAGTAATTCATCTATAAAATGGCAATGGAAGGTATTCAGTCCATTAGACTAGCATTACAGAAACATGTTTATACGTTGTTTTTCTTGCGTTAGATAAACCTGTTTATCATCGCATGATAAGCAAAAAATTGAAATTTGCTTTCTCAGATATTCTATACATACCGCCCATAATTGAATGCATGTCACATCAGTATTCAGTTCACCCTCCAATCCACGTAAGTACGGAATTCCTCAGCCGACGTTCTTGAAATGCAATCCGTAGAAGACAATATTTGACATCTTTGAAAAATTTACATAGAAAAACAGTCACGAAGAAGTCAAGTCTGGAAATCTTGAAGACCGTAAGACAAGATCAAATTCAACACTTCGACCGATTCAGAAATAAAGAACAATAGCATCTGGATAGCATACTAAATGGAAGTTAACACCGTCCCTAGTACTTATTCCCCCCTTTCATGTGATGCATATTTTTCTATTGCAGAAATTAATAATTTAGCGAAAGGTTATGAGAAAAAAGTTACGTGGTTTGTTTTCGAAGAACTAACTTATCTTCCTTACTTCGTATAAATAAAAAAACTCTTCTGCTCTTCTTTCACTTTCAAAATAATATTCAATGATTACTCTGGTATTGCGTTTTTCAGCGCAATGATAGAGCAATAAAAGATGACATTTCCAAAAACAACGACCAATTTCCTTCAACTTAGCAATATCTACTTTAATTTTTCTTACAAAGCTGCGCGATTCAGAAATACAACGCGATATATTGCGCTCATCTAACGTGAGCGCAATATATCGGAACTTCTCCGAGGATTGCACACAGCCACAAGGAAATCGCAGAACGTGTATACATATAAGAAGTATGCAATTTATCAAAAGAATGCCAGAATGTATAAACGTATAAACTTTACAGTATAAACGTATAAACTTTACATTCAGAATCTAGAACGACCTTGGGTACAGGTAAGGCATATAACCAACGAGGTGGTTAATGATCGTTTGGGTTATTTGTTGCAAGTCGCATTCGCGGCGCTGCGCTAGTTCTCTAGATTAACTAGTGACATTTTCCATGCACGAGCGAGATCTAAAGAAGCTGATGTCTATAGAAGAATCTTGTGCAGATCTTTGATATTTTACAATGCAACATGCAATCAAGCTCTGGATGCTTCTTGTACTACTAGCAGGACCATAGATCCACATAACAGTTTCTCTATCAGTAAAGTCGCCGAACACTTTATTGTATAGTAAAGCGGTCGGTGATTGCACATAACGCAACTTCAAATCCTGACGCCAAGTGTGGAACCAGTGTGACTTTCGGTGAAAACGGCTGACGTGTAGCTTTCTAGTGTATGCTGGAACACTCGTTCATTGCTATCTTCTGCAATAAACAGAAGCGGGATTCATCCACAGAAAATACCAGATGCTGTTCAATAGTCTGATTTCGATAATTCTGTCACCATGTTAACTGTGCAGTCCTTTGTCAAACAATTAATACAACACTCCTTACTGCTTGGTACGCGTGCAACCCTAAATCTTGCAACTTATTACAGACAATCTGGGTGGAACCCTACTGAAGAGCCAAAAACTTCAGATGTCATATGATGTGAGGCACTTTTTCAGTGCCATTCTCCTGATTTGTTGATCTATGTCCAAAAGCCTGTGTCCCTCAAAATCCCTCAAAAGGCAAACCGCACGCGCTTTGCGTCTGTATCTAGACGTGTTACTGCCTGTATCGTTACCAGCTTTGGTTCTACACTTGCTGAGCATGCTGTATAGTTGGTCTTTTTATGAATGTATCATTTTGTAATAACTCACTTATTGTTCGTGGCAGTGTCTTTTGTCGATTTTCATAACTTTCTATGCATGTATCATGGTGTTGCATTTTCACTCTCACATAGTGCATCCTCTGTAGAAACAATGTGTAATGTAATTCTATAAAATATATAATATTTTTAATTTCATATATCATGAATCAAATGCATTTTTATCTATATCGATCAAATTAAAATTTAAAAAATATTCTTAAGAACTGTGTCTATTGCTTTTAAATAGATTAGTTTGTTCATTAATCATAGACAAATTAAGTACAAAGGAATAATATCGTACGTTTTTCCAAATGGCAACAAACCCGAATGAAAAGTGAAACAATGCGAAATCGTATTTCGAGATTAATAGCCCTCTTGGGCTAAAAAAGGAAGATAAAAACGGTTAAATATCTACTTTACAAAGAAGTTCTACAAAGCAAAAGAAGTCCTTTAATTCTTGAAAAGTTTTGTGCATATCAGAGAAATGAGCAGATGTTCTTATGTGTAACCTTCTCTGATAAAAATGCCATAGACAATTAAGAACGTGTTCTGCAGAACTTCCACGGTTGCAAGACTCATTTGGAGAAAAATTCAAATCGTTTTAAATAATTCTTAAGCCGACTTCAGGGTGAATTTTAAATTAGTTTTTTTTAAAACAGTTTCATTTTCAGACCTTCAAATTTTACTAAAAATGTTTCTAAGCACTATTCTTTAATGATGCAAAGTATTCGCTGTTCGAGTTTGGCGTAAAATGTTTGCATGATTATTGATAAAAAATAAATAAGCCTCCAACTATATTATAAATTTATTAATGTGCTAAATACCACAATGTTGCACGTTTACAATCTCGTATTCGTATTTCCATATTCTAGGGTTTTGCCAACTACATCCTTGGACCTGCAGCTTTCATCATACCAATACTAGTCGCTGCCTCAGCTTATGGAGCATCTAACGGGACTGCCCTCATCGCTTCAAGGTAAAAATTGCTTTTTCTGTTTTAAGAAAGATTTGTAAGTTTCACAGAGTTGTATCTTGGTAAATACTATATCTAACCCCTGAATAAAATATTTTAAAAAGAGATCGAATTTTCAAAAATTAAATGAGGAACTAGAATATAATTCAAAAAAATGATTTAAAAAATCCAGTAAAACAACTGTATTTAGTGCGTCTTATAGTAAAATGGTTAATTCTTTATCTCTCTGTTTAATAGATGCTGGGCTAAGCTCTCTTACGTTGCTCTAATGGTTCAGAATGCGTTTATAATTAAGAATTTAAATAATAATTTTTTCGAAAAATTTCCCTGAATTTTCCCGCAAAGTCTGTTTTATTGTTCTTCTCGTGTGACAAGTGAAAATAAACTTTCTGTTGTGTGTTGTTATGACTTATCTCATTTGTCTGACAGTAACATCAGAACAAGCCCACGAAATTCATTGTAGCAAGGAGTGAAAGATTGCGCCTGCCCATTGACCGAAGCCTTGAGCATATACAGGTGACAGTATGACTTCGCTCAGTTCGGCTCCCAATTTTGAAGGACAGCATCCCGGAGGGACCGGTCCAAGGGTCCCCCATCCCTCTTCCCTGCCATCAACCTATCACGAGGACTTTCAGCTAGCCGCATATTTAGAAAGCCTCCATGCCTCACAGACAGTATATATTTTCAAACATCTATGCCTTCTCCGGTATTAGGACCTAGGCTCTTTGGTACGGCAACCAGCGCCGCTAACCAATATCCTGGTTGGACGGGATAAACTTTCTTCTTCGTGTTGTTAACTGATAAGTTAGAACAAAGTTTTAAGATAGGAAGAATACTAACATAAACGTTAATTATAGAACGTCAGTTTATTATGTTTTTTCAATATAGTGAATCTTAACATGACGAACACCCCCTTGCGATGATTAAATCTGAAAGTGATAGCTTTTTTGAGAACTCAAATAAAAATCTACATTCACGATCCTCTAAGATGACTACTTCTGTAAATGGCGCAGACTGTCTAGAACAATGGATTGTCGGCTTAGGCAGGGCTCATTCTATTTTAAAATCACATCAGTTAATCTTTAATTCATATAATGCATTACATCTGTTACTGTGTTATTAATTTATATCAGAAAATATTCTTGTATTGTTCTGTATTGCTTTATAAATTCTTTGACCTTCGATTTTAAGCTTTGCTTGCGTCAGAAGAAAATTTTCCCGGAACTCTCCATGTGCTAAGTTAGTCTGCTACTGAACCTTAGTAACTAGACTCAGATTAAAATCCCGACGAACGTGCCCCATATGCAATGTAAATAAGAGTCAGTTTCTATTAAAAAGACCTTCACGAAGATATCCATGCCCTTAGGCAGATAGTCTTCACTTTTAATAAATTTAATTCTTTTTCGGGAGATTCACCAGCGTCCGAGTGGTAAAACCGCTGAACATTAGTAGTACGTTCGATTCCAGGCGAACGGGCATGCTGCATGGAAGTTTTTGTGGTTTCCCTCGTGTGTAACGTGTATACGAACTAGTTTCCTTAAGAAAGCCTTCCATGAACGTATTCCCTGCCCTTAGGCAGATAGCCTTAGTGTGTGTTGCCATAATAAATAAAATTAACCCTTATTCGGCTAAATTATAACTTGCGAAGTATTTGCATAAAACATCGCAAAAGATTTTACTACTTAGGGTAATCGTTAATAAAGACGTTTCAGACGTTTTAGTACAGACGTTTTCAGACGTTTCAGTTTTAGTACAGATCTCAAAGTTGTGTCAGAATTGAAAAATGCACTTCTGAAAGACTATTTATTATCCAAAAGACAATGTATTCAGTCTAATTGAATGTTATAACCGTTCTTAATTAGATACTGATACGAATTTTATGTGTACAATTACGTACGATGGCCGTATGCACTGGGATCTTGCAGAGGAATGCTATTGGTTGGAAGAGCCATTATGCATCTGACTTTTATTGTTCATGCACATGATAGTGGTTAGGTTTAGTTTCGGATTCGAAAGGGTGGTTCATACTGTCTGGCGCATAGATTCCAGCAGCTCATAGAGTTTCAAATTCTGCATGGTATACAGAATTGTTGACATGCAGCTTTCGCAAACAACTATGCCAGATATGTCGTTTACAAAAATTATTTTTTATGCACAAAAACTACAACATGCGTCTTAATAATTTATTGAGCATGTCAGTGTAGATCGTTGATTCATCAGTTTTGCTTATTTTATATTACATAAGGTGTCAAAGTGAGCAGGAGGGTAAGGAGCTCTGTGGCTCTTTATTTTTAGTCACTCTTCTTCACTATAAACTTTGGGGACTGAGTCAGTTGGATTTAGACCTCAGATTGAAACCCCTTGAAAGTAATCCTCTGGGTAACCGTGAGATATTAATAGTGCAATGTGCGGGGTGGGGAGGAGATAACACCATTTATAGCTCTTTGTGCAGAGAGCCATATATTTACAAATTTGTTCAACTTTTCTCTGATGTACACAAGCTAGTTGAATTTGACCTATATTATTTAGTGTATAGATCTCATTTAAATATTCTAACTGGGAGATTATTTTAATGGAGATGCCATTGACATTTATGCAAGCTTACTGTTTAACCCGCTAACATGGCATTTTAATATTTTTCTGGTCTTAGAAGTAGAAATAAAAGGAGCTTGTTGATTTGTCCTCTGCGCAGATGTTTGAGGCTGTTTAGCTTTATTTTCCATTCATTTTCGGCCTCAACTCCTGGCAATGGTCAGAAAGTTGTCCTCTTAGGTTAATATGTCGGTGTGATGAATTATACTGAATGGTATTATGAATATGCTTAAAATCTATTTCACTCCCAATTTCCAGAATTTAGAAGAACCCTGTGAAAAAAACATGAATTTAAACAAGAATCCTGTGGCGTAACTCTTGTTGATTTCCGTAACGATGGCATAGGTGTCCGTTATTACTTAAATATTTTGATCTGTCAAGCAATTTACACTATAAACTTTGGACTATAAACACTATAAACACTATAAACTTTGCATGTTATAATGTGAGATGAAATTAAACCTGCATTACAATCATAGTGAATTCCCAGTGACACTATTTATGTAATATAAAGAAAATAAAACTGGTGTTTGGAATATTTAATAATAAATTTTCAAAATTGTTTTTATGTATTTAAATAAAATTATGCAAATAAAATATCTGTTGCATTCATAACATCTACATTATACGAAATAATCTTTTAAAAATAATTCTCTTCTTTCCTTTGGGAAAATTAACTATTTTTCTTTTGCATATTTAATGGCTGATCGATTTTTTGCGATCTGAATGTTTGCGAGGTGGGGAATGTTTCTATAAGATGAAAAGACGTTTTATGTTTGCTACAAATACCTGATTGTGAAGACTGCCTAATTATTCCAGGCAGTCTTTAAAAAGGCATTTTTGGTGTTGTTGTTAAAAAAAAACAAGTAGTTTTTCTAACTTACTTAATTATTCAGTTAAATCATAAATATTTTGTATAGCTATTTAAATTAAAATATATAATGTATAATTAAAAATTCAATTTTAAGCTACCTAAAAGCTTACAGAGAGTCAGTTTTTGCAATCTGAAATTTAGTTTGAAGGTCCCGTGGAGGAGAAGAGGAAATTATTTCCCCCTCTAATAATTTTTATAGGATATCATTCATTAAAAAAATCTTAAATATTGTATAAATGTAAGACAAATTTACGCATAAAACAAGCAAAGAAATCATAGTTTTACATTTAGACGAGAAAGTAGTTGAAGACTTTGTTTTCCTGTGCGAAAAGTTTCAAAGTGGTCAGGAGGTTTCCCGATATTATATATTTATTACTTTAGAAATGCACTCCAGGGTCGTTTTTTCTTCTGGCTCGTAACAGTGGTAACGGTGGCCTCGTCAGATGTTCGAATTCCCTAATTGTTTTTTCCTACTTCATTTCCATTTAATGTGTTTCGCTTCCTGAAAAGCAAATGAATGAAGGCTGACTTGAAATAATGTCTCAAATGAGGTGGAGAAAATAACTGCTGCTGTTGCACAATGGTAACGACACACGATATGATCGAAAATGAAAGAGGGTGAAAGGACCTTGACGCGCCTGTTTTAAAGTAACGGACTATAATCAGCTTGGGGGTGTAAGCCACTGAGTGCATGCCAAAACGAATATCCGCATGCATAAGTACCAGAAGAAATTAATTATATATCTCATTGATGTGTAATGGTTCTTGGCCTATATTTTCAAAAAATGGATTGGTTGCTGTAACTAGTTTTAATCATTTCGTCTTTATCTCCCCGTTACTCGCCTCAAATTTATTCGTGATCAAGCAATTTATCTAGTAACCAGATTTTTGTTATATGCTGTATATTCAGTGAAACTGCCTAAGCAAACACCTCCCTAAGACGGTCATTTCAGAATATTTTCCATATATCAATAAATTTCAGTATTGAAAGTCACCTATCTAAGACGATATACAAGAGAAAAAAATTCAGAAACCGAGAACAGTTGTCATATAGAGGATTCAGTGTATTACATATTCACTGAGTGGCCAAGTTATTATAAATAACTAAACATTTTATGAAGAGTAACTATAAAAAAAGATTTCTGAGTGATTTTAAAGCCTGTTGCTTGTGAGGGAATGTTACTAAATTTGGTACGATAGCATAAATTAGAGCAACAGAACGTGTATCGACAAAACGGCTGTATATGGGAAGTATTTTAAGAGCACCTTTTGTTCGTGTTTATAGAAAGTCCTAAGTCCTTTACTGAAGAAGCAATCAAGTTTCATCTTAAGTCCCTTTTGTGATCGGTGGCTATTGGATATTTGATCTAAAAAGAGAATTTTCATACCTGTCCCTTCCAAAGAAAGTAATAATACATTTGTGTGCAAGATTAAGAGAATTTTCAAATTATGCCTTTTTTTAAGAAAAGTATTGAGCCGAAGGTACTAATTGTGCAGCCGAAGAATCATGGAAATATTTAGAGTCGAATACGCCAGCAAACACATGCGTGTCTGCGGAATTTTCATTGTGGAGGGAATAGTAGCGTAAGAGTGTTTTCCACAATTTGTGTGCTCGTACGTCTTTACGAAATTAGCCGTATTTCTCCCAAGAGTTAAGTAAATTTTATAAAGTGTTGAGTAAAATGAGCAGCTACGAACGTATGGATGACAGAATGAGATGGAGAATGGGTGGCAGATTGGAGACGTACCAGTCACAAGTGCAGGTGGTTACAGAGCTCAATATAACGCCCGGTGTCATCTGGAGTTTGTGGAAACAGTTTCAGAGTACAGTATCCATATTTAGAGGACCTGAACAAGGTCGACCAAGATCCACAACGACAAGGATTTGGCACTTTTATCGCCGCGACACAGGAGTGCTACTGCTTCACAGCTCTCACGTGAGCTTAATGCTGCTACTGGAACCCAAATTTCATGGTCTACAGTTGCCCGAAGGCTACATTAGATAGAGCTGTATGCCAGAAGACCCGCAATTTGCGTCCCGCTCGTTCATGCGCACAAGAAAGCGCATATAGCGTGGTGTAGACAACATGTACTTTGGACCAGACTTTAATAGATCACCATGCTTTTTACAAGTGATTCGAGATTCAGCCTGGACACTGATTCTCGGCATAGAACCTGGAACACGATACCATTCCTCTCTCGTCAGGGAAAATGATCGTTACGATGGTGGAGATATAATGGTTTGGGCAGACATTACGCTGGACGGCTGCATATATGCGCATGTGTTTGACAAAGACTACCTGAATACGCTGAAGTATAGAAAGGAGATCTTAGAGCCATATGCTTCTCTTTTCAGGAGCGCAGTTAGCCTTGGGTTCCTGTTAATGGAAGACAGCGTTCGTCCACATGAAGCTCAGATGGTTGATGATTGCTTGGAAAGTGAAGATATTCGCCGCATGAAATGGCCAACCATTTCTCCTGACCTTAACCCTATAGAGCATATTTGGGATGCTCTTGAAAGGACAATTTCATTTTGCCATCCCCCTCCGAGAACCATCCCGGATTTAAAAACTGTCTTGTTGCAGCAATGGGATCGACTGGCACAGGAACTCCTCAACTACCTCTTGCCCAGTGTGTTGTCATGCTGAGCGAGCTGTCTGACTGTTAGAGGAGACCATCTCCATATTAGACTCATTTTCCGTTCGACATCACAACATGGATTTTGAACATGTCCGCATGCCTAGGAGTCATGCGGACATAAAATGACTTTTGAGCTGTACATTTTTTCTGTTATGATTGTATATTCCTGCCAAATTTCATTGAAATCTGTCCATTAGTTTTTCAGAAATTTAATATATAATGTGAAAATTCTTTTGAGCTGTACATTTTTTCTGTTATGATTGTATATTCCTGCCAAATTTCATTGAAATCTGTCCATTAGTTTTTCAGAAATTTAATATAATGTGAAAATTCTCTTAATTTTGAACAGGAGTGTATTTATATCATAGAACAGCTGTTTTCAATTATGAATCAGTTTGAATGGCCTCTGAAAGTAAAGTTTGCTTACATATTGCAGCGCATATGGTGTGGAAGCTAAACGATTGTTCGAAGGTTTTTGCTATTTACAACTAATAATATCAAACGTCTCCATTTCGAATGGGACAAGGCTTGGACCCTGAATAAATGGAAACTATCATATGGGCAGATAACTCCCATGTTTAATTATAGCGATCAGAGCCCAAGGCTGGGAAGAAACAGCACGAGAGCATGAACCGTAAGTGCATTTTCGGGGCAATTCGAGTAATGAAGGTGATATTTGGGAGGGGGGAGACTGGGAAATTTTTTTCCAGCATTCTTTGGATTCTTTGGTTCATGTAAAGCAACCGAATGGTAAAAAAAAATTTAATAAATATTACCGTTAACAAAGTATAGTATAAAGTCCAAGGTCGGTAATTATCAGAACTATATCGAATTGCCAAAAACGAGGACCAAGAGATTTCTCAAAAACTTTCTGCCATTCCAATAAGGCATTATTCATATAGAAGCTGTTCTCACATTTTTTAGACGATTTTGCTTTGCTGTAAAAAACATTTCTGCTTGGAATTTTTTAACTGCAACTACATTTTTGAAAGTATAAGTTATCATCTGCTATTTGACAAATTTGTTTTCATGCAAAATGTCTCTTTTAAAGAAGTATGGATGGAAGGCTATGTTTGTGCTCTTTGCAAAGACATTTAGTCGTGTCTAATTATTAAAAAAGTTCTGAAATCCATGATTTTTTTATATCTTCATCTACGATAGGTAATGATGTTAACAACAGAGGAAACACACGACACAATTTGGCTTCAAGTGGAAAAATTGTCCTAAATACGTATCCAAGGAAAAAACCGAATGTTTCGAATGGTTCAAAAGTAAATCTTTAATATTAAAAGGAAATTCGCCAAATTAAAGTACAGTTGCAAAATCATTGAAATATTCAGTGTCAATCGTAATCGAAGTGATTAATGGTGATTTGAATCTTAGAACGCAAACAAACATAATGTGCATCTTCTTTCTTCACGACATATCGCGCTGAAGAACTCTTTATGAGGAGCGTTTATCCTTATAAAAATGGAAAAATCTCACAATAGACGAATCTTGGGTATACTAAGATGACTTCAATAAAAAGAGATCCATTTATTATCATCAAACAGCAGAAAAAAAATCTTTGATTCAAGGACTCTAAAGAAAATTTTTCTAAGGGATTCATGATTGTTACTGGTTTCTCATATAACGGCAAATTAATAATAAAGAGAGTGGAGAAAATCAATTCCACGTAATATCAAAAACATCAAATATGAAATACCTTCTCTTTACATCCAGTGTGATCAATCAGGAGAAGCGCATCAAGACAAAGCAAGCAGCGACACGTCAAAATGTACTCTTAATTTCCTGGTAAGAAAAGAAACAAGAAACGGGTATCAAGGCCATAACCCTTCGCTCATATCCCTATTAAATCTCCTAATCTGTCACCAATGCATTTTTGGACTTTTAAAAAGCGAGTTGTTCAGACTTCGATCTAGATCCTCCTTAGACTTTGGAAAGCTGTTTGAGAGCAATGGGGTGAAATACCTCTTCCAGTACTACAAAAGACTTTACGGTGTATAAAGATAGTGAAGTATAAGAGTTATCAAATAGAACATTTAAAACGTAAAAATTTTAGGTAAAATATTTCTACAAAAACAATGAAAATCGTCTAAAAATTGTCCCAACAGCCTTAGTATGTCGTCATAAATTAGATGTTATCATAAGCAGAAATAAATTCCGAATAAACATCACTTAAAAAATGACAATTCCTTTTACTTTTCCTCTTTTTCAGACTTCCATTTGTAGCTGCACGACAAGGCCATTCTGCCGAATTAATGTCTTACGTTCAAGTTCAACGACTAACGCCCGCACCTGCATTGCTATTCAATGTAAGTAAATCTAGATTAGTTGATTAACGTTAATGACATGCATTTATTCGTGTTACAAAAGCTAATACTAATGATATGCATTTATTCATAAAAGGCATTATTATTGTTATAGAAGTTTCGCAATACTTGGAGGGAGAGTGGCGTTGCGTAAAGCATAAATTTAGCAGCTTTTTAGCAGCTTTTAGTCAGAAATTTTCGATAATTTTATTCCACGGTATTAGCTAAATAATATCTCAGCAAAATTTCTAAATTTAAGTTTCTATATTAAATTTCTAATTTCTAAATTTAAGATTTTTGTAAGCATTGAAATATGTTTGTTTTATTTAGTAAAAATGTTTCATGCACCTTTTCAGCTCTCAGAATGGTTCTTCTGTATATTCAGAAGAAATCTCCACATATGCAAAACAATATTTGTACTCCCAATAAATGCTTTTGGGTTGTAAAAATTTTCTCGTTTAAGTACGGTTTTTAATGCACAATCTATTTTTGTATTAGAAATACAATACGCTGCCCATTTTCTTTCTTTCTAATGTTTAGTTCACATCGTTTACTAGTAAAAATGGCCTGTAAAATTGTAATTAACGTATAATTCTAAAAAAGATTCTTTAGAAGTTTTAATCACATTTAGTCCACTGTTTAAAATAGGCTTTCTTTTTAATAATATTGAAACTTGCATAAATATCTAATTTTTCTTGTGGATACTTTTCCTATATTAATTTTTCCAACAACTATATTGTCCTCCTTTCAGCAAATATTACAAGGCGATCCCTACATAAAATTATTATGTATGCATAAAATTATGTCCAATTCTGTGTATTCCTCTTGTAGTCTAACATATTGTCTCTAGAGGTCATCTTTTTTGTTTCATTTTCGTTGTCTTATTTGCACATTTTTGCTGTCTTTTCATGAGTCTTAGTCTCGTATATCCGACAGCTTTTATCGTTCTTGTCCTCCTTCATTTATATTTGTGTTTACTTTTTAACTTGTGTTTTTGAAACTTGTGAAGACCAAAAATAATTTAAAGATCTGATGTTGTTTTCTTTTTATTGATTAAACTTTTCTTATATGATACTCATGTTTGCACCGGTTCTCGAGAGTATCTGTTCCTTAAAATATTTTTAGATCGAGAAACTGATTGTTAAAATTAAATTTTAATATTGATTTAAGCAATTTTTCACTGGTTAGTATTATCTCTCATTAATTATCTCTCATTTAGGCAGCGAACCAGTTCTTAAAATGTTTTAATATCACCATTGATTATATTAAGGAAATCCACTTTTATTTCAGCCGTGCTAAAAGCTTCAAATTTCATTCCACACTTTAATAAACAGATTCGTTGCATCTTATAACATTAATTTTTTTCTCTGAAAGTTACTAGCTTTTTTATTTTCAGTTGTTAACCTGAGCATTTTGTGGGCCATGGTCACTACCCTCCAAAAGTTAAGGAATAGCATGTTTTGATGTCTAATTTGAGAATGAAGCCTCATAGAAACAGAAAATTGAGAAGATATGTTCACTAAATAGTTCTTTAATGAATGTGACTTAGAATGCTTCTTAAGATCAACACAAACATGAATTACAACAAAATATTGCACTCTTGGCGGAGAAATCCAGTCTTAGAGAAACAGTATGTCACTGTTTTTCGAAAAAAAAAATGAGCTGGTAACATTACAAAAATGGGTTCTAATGAGGAATGTGTTCTAATAAGGAATGTGTTAGCTGCAATACATTGGAGGCAACCCATTCCATGTTGTCAATTAAGTTGTCAGTCAGCGAAATGGGAAGCAAAAACCAGACACGGAGTAATCCTTGCTCAATGTCATCTAACACCTTGGAGGAGGATTTAAAGCAGCAACCTTGTCTCCCAATGTAGTCCCAAAGATGCTCTACTGGATTTAGATCTGGGGATTGAGCTGGCCATTTCACCCGCTTCATACCATGACCCTCAAGATATTCTTCATCAACTCGAGTTCGATGTTGGTCGCGCATTGTCATTCATCAGAAGAAATTCAGGACCAATCACAGCGACATATGGTTAGATATAATGATCAAGGGTCTCGTCTCGATATCTCACACTGGTCAAAGTTCCTTCAAAGAACACATGCAGGCCAGTGTGAACACCAAAAGAGATCCTAGCTCAAACCATTATTCCATCACCTCTGTAACTGTGTCATTTCGCAATGTAGGATTAGCTGTATTTGGTGCGTTGTTCTTCCAGATCAGCTGACGACTTGAATCACTCTCCCATGTGAACCTGGACTCGTCTGTGAAGAGAACAGAAGCCTATTGTTGAAGGGTCCGGGAAACGTGTTCTCCTGCCCAACATAAACGGGCAGCTTTGTGTCCTCGAGGCAAGGGGACACAAACAACTGGTCGTCTAAGATATAGGCATCTGCGCACTGTATTAGCTCAGATTCTTGTTCCTGTGACCACCAAATGATTTGCTATGAGCTGAGGCACAGCAATGTCGCTCCTCCTTCGGGCCGAAAGGGCTAAATAACGGTCTTCCACTGGGGTTGTAACTCTGCGTGGTCTACGTGGAACATGACTTATAGACACAGAATCGTCGGATTCAAACCGATTCCATAGTAGCTGGACTACGCTGCGAGAGACATTGATACATCTAGCAGCATCAGTTTGTGACATCCTCATTTCCATCCATCCCATCGCCCTTTACCTCAACAAATCGGGCAAACGACTTCTTTTGTGCATTAATAGACTGTCCTAGATATTGTCAACGAAACTGATAATAGCAATTAAAGATCAAGACTCGTGAACAAAACTTACAATTTTTGCATTTTTTCTCCAGCTCCTACATATGTATTCATTTCTATAAAATAATAATGGTAGCTATTGTCTTTGCATATATTTTCTTAAACTTCATTACTGTCATGTCTATAAATTGAGAATTTAAATGTTACTGCCATTTCTGTAATTGTGAGCTTTGAAAAACATGCTGTTCCTTAACTTTTGGAGGGCAGTGTATTTATACGAGTACATATTGTATATTTTTAATGCGAGTTCTTATTTTAGCCGTTTATTTATTACCAGATTTGTAAGGAGGAAAATTAGCAGATTAAATAACAAAGATCCGGTGATATCGACTAAAAAGCTGTTCACTTAACGAGAGATTAGTAATATTTTTATAGAATGCTTCTAGTGCAATTTTCTTAATTTTTATTATATTCTTAATGCTTTACTTGGTTCTGCTTTATTACGCTATAAGTTTCTGGTAACAAAATTAATGTATAACTGCGCTAATGTTGCTTTTTAGGGCTGTTAAAATTATTCTTTGTTTGTCTTCTCAATGCTATTCTTAACGTAGGTAAATTAAAGTATCGTTAAAATATTTTTGCTGAAACTGTGTTATAAATGCTTACCTGATGCAGTAAATTTGTATATATTTAATTGTCAGTGCAACTTTACAGTCAGATGTATTATTTGACAGTATTATGGATCTCTTTTAGGAAGATTTTATTGCTATCAACAAGGTTAATGGCTAGTTAACACTTATTCAGTTTTTATTTCCTTGTAAAGGAAGTACTGTAATCGGGAAAAATTTCGGTATCATATTTCAACAGAAAATCCATTTTGACCATTATAGAACCGATTTCGACGCATTTTTTGCGTGACATCTGTATGTACGGACATAATAAAAGACTATTTTTATCCGAAACAGGCTGTAAAATGTACTTAAAGTGGATTCAAAAGGGAATTTTGCCCAACTTCTGTACGTATGTATGTATGTATCTATCTATCTAGTATAACTCAAAAACGATTTGCCGTAGAATGTTGAAATTTTGTATAGGGGACTGCTATAACATCCAGTTATGTATCTCCTTTCTTTTATTGCAATCGGCAGAACCAAACGTATTCCACCCTTTACCCGTTTTGAAAGTACTTACCGGGTCTTTATTTTCGCAATCATTGGTCGTCGTCATATATTCCAATTAGAGAAGTGTTTTAAACGACGAAAATAGTCATGTTTTGGTATTGTAAATTTCTTTTTTAAATTTTATTTTCGGCAAATATTAGAATCTAACTTTTAATGCCGTCTTCAGATTCCTATACTTATGTTTGGGAACGTTTTATACTCGTTATGGAAAAATTTCAAAATATGCAGTTTTTGATGACAATTTGCCTTGGGAGATGAATTAAGTTAGAATAATTCGAAGAAATAAGTTTAAATGAAGTGAAGCAAAAAAATGTGTGCAATTTAATAGGTAGTACAAGGAAATCATGAGGTGTCCGCATCAGACTTTTTTAAAATTTAGTTCCGGCATCTTCAGTTGATTTGCCGGGAGTGTTCCAACTTTTAGATTTTTGTTACCTTTAGAAAATGTTAGATCTCTTCTCCTTATGAAAGTCTTCAGAAGAAATTCTAAATCAATTACATGCTAAGTATTTTAAGAAGGCACAAAGGCTAAAGAGGTTAAAAATGTTATTAATGCATTATTGCTTTAATAATACAAAACATTTTTCACGTATTAATTAAGAAGAAAAACTTGATGTTTTCTGTATTAAGAACCAAATCAGGTAACCATAAAATTAATTTTGACGCTTTAGAATCTTCAGAAAGCGCACAGAATCATATCGTTCAATCCATAGCTTGTTTACGTGAGACAGTTTGATGGAATAAATTTAAATTAAAGTGCAGACGATATTTCTCATTAAAGAGATGAGTTTATTATGAGGAACTATTCCGATCACTAGCTTGCAATGATGCATCAAATTCAGTGCCTCAGAAATTTTATTTGACCAAAATATAATGATAAAACATAGATTTTTTTACATCATTGCCCCCCAATTTATGTATTTGCTGTTTGAAGAGCAAAAAAAAAGGGGGGAATCATAGTATCTAGACGTAAATTAAAACTGGCATGTATTTGTGCTAAATTTCCGTGTCTTACAAGATATCACTGTGATTAATTAACGACTTCAGTACATGGAGTACATTGCTAGTGCTGCCCTCTGTTTTCGCATATTAGAAGTCGACGTCGAAATTCCAAACAGAAAATTAGTACTTGCCTAAAGAAAGCTTTGCGTTACTTCTTGTTAATTGCCTTCTTGTTATTGATAATAATACACTGCTATTTTTAAGATTTTATTTATTGGTTGAATTTCTCTGAATGCATAGGTCGTTTTCATGGATTTCTTTTCAAATCTTGCACTGAAGCATTTTTATGTTTAAAATGGATTTTGTTAACTGCGTGATCTGTAAAGCAAGACATGCAAAACAATTCTTGCCCACTACTACCCTGTAAAGCAAGGTGCATATTCATACAGAAAATTTTTTTAAAAATAGTGTAGACCAAAATGCGTTTAAAATGAAGAAACATTGCATTGCATTGAAGTTACATCTGTGCACTGCAAATCCATTAGCCAAACAACCATTTTTATTTTTTTTTAAATGCACCCGAGTTTCATAATCATTCATACATTCCGTCAAGTTACTGAGGGTCTTTATGCATTTTTAGAAAGAATTCGGAGACGTTTAATTAATATTTAAACTTTTTTTTAAAATCTTTGATAAGCTTTTTCTGGGCTATAAGTCTGCATCGGGATTTTCATAATAGACTGTCTTTTCGTTACTAATTTCCATTTTTTTCCACTACTTCACAGAGTTCCCCAAGCGTGGTGGGTTTGCACTTTGAAAGTGCTCTTTTCAAGAGACTAGAGGCATAATAGTCCGTAGGTGAAACGTCAAAGGGCTTCGCAGAAATACGCTGAAAACGCCCCTATGCAATACCTTCATTTTTTTTTCAAGGAATGCAATAATACTTCTCGAATTATGATTTGTTGCTTTGTCTAGATGAAGCTTCACTCTTTGAAAGTCATTGAAATAAAGAATTAATCTGTAAATACAGGATGTAAAATTTTCTTTTGATAACACACTCAGCTGATTTTAACAAATTTTTCCCACTCCTTTTATTTTTAAACTCCCATCATAAGAGAATCCTGCGACAATCATAAACCTCTTATTGAAACTTTCCTTGCATTAACGGAACTAGATTTGTACATTTTTTTCCACTTCGTTTTCGATAATAAATAGACCTTTTTTGTTGCATTCGTTAAAGTAAACCCGCGCTTCCTCAAATGTCACAATGTATTTCCGTTTATCTTCTGGTTAAATGGTTTTCGCACAGGGTTCTGAAAATTGCTCTGCGTTGATTCACATGCTCCGGCAAAAGCTGATAAACATTGTTTTTTAGCTTTTTTAAACAGTAAATCTTAGTTTATTATTTTATTTATTGTTGCTACAGAAGTACTTTGCAATTGATTTCGAAGTCAGCAGATTTTCTCTTGTTACCAACGATTTAATTTTAGAAACGGTGTATACTTTTTTCCAGTATTCGTTTGGAGTTTTGTTTCCGCATAGAAGTAATGATGGACGGTTTTTCCCTTTTCGGAAATAATGTTACTTATTTTGCATTTGCAAATTTTAATATCATACATTTCACAACGTTTTAGAATTATGGAATAGAACTATTTCTCTTCAGAAAGCACAGAATCATATCCTTCAAATCCATAGCTTGTGTACGTGAGACATTTTGATAGAATAAATTTAAAAGAGCAGATGATATTTCTCATTTAAAATAATAAGCTCCTGCCAAAAATTTTCATTCCGAAACATTTGCTTTTATTTTTAATTCCTTAAGGAAATCGTTCTAAAAATGTTTCCACACCATCTGTAATTTTTAAAATATCATTTAATTAGAAAATGGGGGAGTTACGCCAGTATTTTAGAAGCAGTTTTATACTTCCTGTCAAGGCAGTTACATATTTGTTTCAAAGATTTCAAGATTTTAATTATTTGTAGTCCGAGTTTATATTACTTTCATTTTCATTAAAAACAAACTTGGATAACGCACCAAAAAATGTATAAATGGAGCCTAATTAATTTACAATGTGACATGAATCTTATTCAAAACGTTTGGAAGATACGTGTTTTATTAACTTTTATTCGTTCTTGTCAAACAATAGATAAGTCCAATAACGAATTTTTGCGCTACGAATAAGCACTTTGCTTGAGAATACGCTTATATATGAATAGCTTATAACAGCTTTTTTTAAAAAATTAAGATTGAAAAAACCCGATTAACAGATGGGCGTCAACAATCCGTAATGAAGATAATTTCTGGTAATTTCTCTCCAAGGTTGCAAACTTTATCAAAATTCAAACGCTACTAAGCACCATACTAAGCACCAAGCTATAGTGAGAAGTTACGAAGTTTATAATCATTTACATATAAATAAAATTTGGATAAATATTTATGTGAGAATAAATAATAAAATTTAGTCTCTCTTATTTAGCAAAAATTTATTAAATAAGAAAAATTTTGTTACTTATTCTCAAATTTTGCCCCACTTGGTAAATTTTCCCTCGAAACTTAAAGTTTTCACAATTTGTTTATTTTCAGTTTAAATTAAAATAAGTAACATAATGAATAATTAAACATATTAGAATTATTTTAAAGAAATGTCGGTCTAAGAATTTAATATTTAGCTTTCAATATATTTGGCTTAAAAGATGTAACCAGCAAAATTTCTTCTACGATTCAAGCAAGATTTCTTCTACCTAAGATTTCAGATAGAAAATAAATAGAAGTTTTTAAATTTTTCTCTGTGATATATTTATTATTTTTTATGTATGTTTGGATAAATATTTAGTAAGTGAAAATTAAAATTTTATTGAAAATATTGTTTATTTCATTAATAAATATTTTATTAATAAAACATTTCATTTTATTGAAAAAAAAAATTCTGCCCCTCCAGCGTAATTCACAAGGGCACATCAGTATCGCCACTGAGCGAGGGAAGTCAAAAATGGACCAATGATCTTTTACTGCTCTTGTGACGCCGAATCTTTGAAACTGTGCAAGCCTTTGAACTGAACGCATGCTGTTGTTTACCTTTTATTTTGCATTTATTTCCCAGTTGTGCATGTGTGGAGTATAAATGCTGCTATCATTTTAGAAGAAAATCTTGCAGTGCTTTCATTTTACAAATTTATTTAATCGTCAATATTTCACTTTCGCGAAATTTACCACGCGCTGATATTTGGATTAATATTCATGGAGTATTATCGCTCTTTATATGACTTTTATAAAATGACTCAATTATTCTCGAATATTAAGTATTTACTATTAACACATGTGGATTAAGAGAATTCAAGTGTATAATTTTTTTACTGCGCTGAGAATAACTGGAAGTGTTACAATGAATCTATTATTTATCAATAGCTACATACCTTTGATTTTGAAAGTGTAAAATTCAAAATATACACTTTGAATGATCTTCTTATACCTGTTGATAACATTAAAAGTGATGTATGAATAAATTAAATTTTGTCGTTGCGAGTAAGATAAATTCGTTCTATTTGAAGATTATTTTTTGTGCAGGCAATATATTTAAAAGGGAACATTTATTAATGCGAAATTTAACATACTAAATGTGTAGGAATGTAAATTAGGAAAGTTCATTTTGAATAAAACTGCATTGGATGTTATCATAGAACATCTTTTTCACTTAGACTACAATAAAAAATACTAATACTTCCTCTACTTACATATATAATTATGTTGATATTTGATGTAACTTTGCACTGAAAATTTTCACGAAAAATACATGATGTATTAATTTGCACAGGAAATTGCGTAGCAAAGCATTTTCAATCATCTTGCTTAAAGCGCGCAAACGTTATGTGAAGTTACAGAAATATTACTGGAAGCCCACTGGCCCACTCTAGAGAGCCAATCCCTCGGTGGCGATACAGATGTGCACTTACGAAATATGCGCTCCGTCAGCTGTTAAAGTCAGTGTATTTGGTGCGCATGCAATCTGAATTTATTACTACTGCTCAGTCACACTGTTCAATTCCAGATTTGCACAATTCAGTTCCCCTTTTAAAATCCACCTCCCTTACAACGAATCTACATCTAAAAAATTTTTAAGAATTAAAATTTTGATAAGAGGGCTTAAATTTATGGCCTAAATTTTTACGAAGAAATTGAAAGATCTTGTAGGAAAATAGCACCGTTTCTCTCTGTTTCATATGGGTAAGGGGAGAAAGAATAGAACATCGAATTTTATATCTTCAAGTCGCTTTATTTTTTAGTGCAGAGTGATATAAATATACAGATATCCTCATATATCATTTTAAAAATTATGCAGAGGAAACAATAAAAGATTTTCTTCAATTTTCAAAATCAATGTTTTATATTTTATTGTCACCTGATGATAGATTTTGTAAGTTTTTTATTTTATTTTATTTAAGGGGCTTATTGTTCTATTGATGATAGCAGCAGGTAACATCGGCAGCCTAATTGACTTCTTCAGCTTTGTAGCGTGGATGTTTTATGGTGGAACGGTGCTTACAGTCATTGTCATGCGATTTACAGAAAAGGACCTGCCGAGGCCGTATAAGGTAAGAATTGCAACATATTGGAAAATTCAAATTTGAGTTACAGTATATTCCAGCGTACAACGCGCTCTTTCAATACACAAAATAGAATCGAAATTTATGGGTGCGTGTTACACGCCTGGTATAAAAATGATAGATTTAAAAATAAGGAATGAGCATAAAGAAAAGAAAAAAAAATTATTTCTACATGTACCTAAATGCTGCTTATTTAAAAGAAATAACATAGTTTAAAAATTTCCATTATCGAATAACATGAAAAGTTCGTCTTCTTCCGTTATATCTTCAGGCATATCTTCGAATTCTGTTTCATCTTCAGCATCGGTGTTACTCTGATCCATAAATGAATAATAATCATCATCCGTTCCATCTTTCACCAACACCAAACACCTTTGCTGAAAAACGTGTATATTAGTGTAGCAAAATCTTTTCTGAAATTTAAAGTGTCATTATACTCATAATTTTGTTTATTTTCTTTTAGGTTCCTATTATTATACCATGCATAATGGTTGTCATTGCAGCTTATCTGGTGCTAGCTCCAATTATTGAAGATCCTCGTGTAGAATATTTCTATGCCTTACTTTTCCTGCTTTCAGGAATGATATTTTACATTCCTTTTGTACATTTTAATGTTAGGCTACGACTGATGGGTGAGTATAGCGAATTTTAATAAAGATATTAAATTCATACTTAAAATTTTAACGATATAATAAGTTTAGGAATAAGAAATAAAAACGACATGCGTGCGAGCATTAAACTAAAAAACATCTTTAGGACTTTTTTATTAAGGCACATGTAAAAAATACGAAAGACGGTAAAACTGGAGTCTTATTTTTTCTTTCTTTCTCTCTCTCTCTCTTTTTTTTTTTTAATGTTAATTTTTCAGTAGATTTTCTTCAGGGTTTTCAATAACAAGTACTGATTTTATTTTGCAATATTGGGTATTAACCAAATAAAACTTATTTTGTAATCAGTTCTAATATATTTATCCCTTAAATACTCTAAACTTTCGTCATTTATACCTTACTTAAAAAGTTTAGTAGTCTCTATTTCTTTTGCCAATGAAATCGCTCTTGTGGATTTCCAAAGTGGAGCATACAGCCAGTGGTATGTTGCAAATGAACTAGTTGACTCGGTCGTTTTATGTGTGGCTCTAATCCTTTTCACGTGATTTTTAAATTAAATTTTGAAACACTAAAATGAACAGTATTTTCCTTTCTTTAAGAATGCACTTTGTTCAAGTGAACATAGGTCTTATAAGGATGGAAAAGGGTCTGTAGATTTGAGTTGGTCGCTTATATTAGAGAAGACTAATGGCTGCGTTCGAAAACCAACCCTCATATTACAAAAGCACCATAATTATAGTTTAACCGCGCCAGCCACAACCATGAGCACAAACGTGCTCGAACTGATTTATTTACGAATTAGGGTGGATGGACATGAATCGTGTAGTAGGGATTTTCTTTGCTGTTTTATTTTCACTACGAGCAAACCACGGGGTCAAAGAGAACAGACTTGAGAAAGTAGAAAATTACTTAAAAGTGATTCTACGATAATATGCTGATCATTATTTGTAATTAACTGTTTGATTGCATTATATTTAATTTGCGCATTTATTTATTTATATATTGGTAAAAATATGAGCGTTTTCAAAACTTAATTTTGCTTTATGTGCATAATTTTATGATAAAGTGTAATAAATTACTATTGTAAAATAATTGCAATTATAATATTTAATATTATATTTTATTGTATCATTTTTATTATTATATTATCATTTCAATGAATTCGAATATTGTTACGAATTTCATATTTATTTAGCTATTTATGTAGAATTGTAATTAAAAGTGTTTTATTCTCCCTTGCAACGCAGACGATATTTGAAGAG
Organism: Stegodyphus mimosarum; assembly: GCA_000611955.2. NCBI lineage: Eukaryota > Metazoa > Arthropoda > Arachnida > Araneae > Eresidae > Stegodyphus > Stegodyphus mimosarum. The sequence goes on from KK115971.1 coordinate 1,856,263, forward strand.
AAAGCTACGTCCGAAAAGTAAAAATAAAAGAGCACGTGCAATATTTAATAAATAAATATTTCGTAATTGCTGTTGCCATCCAGAAAATCGCGAGAAATCGAGAAAATAGGTTTTACGAGAATGTTCTAGTGAATAATTAAAAAAAAGCTTATGAAAGCCGAATGAAAACACCTCAGCTAGCGAATTCGCCGTGAGATAGAATTAGTTTCTCTGTTTTTAATTGAGTTTTTGTTTAACGTTTGAGATATTGTGATATAGTACGAATATCTCTGAGGAAATATTTCAGCATTTTGTTTTATTTCTTGTGAAAAGAATAAATTTTATTAACTTTTTAACGACTTGTGCATTGAATCCATTATGAACCCGTACGGACGCAACAATTTTTAGTGTCAGAAGGGGGATATTTGAATGCTATTCACTATAGCGATGGAAGAACAATTGAGAAAGCTCGTATCTCCCTTTGCTGCATTACAAGAAAAGATGAAGTCAACTTGGTAAAGGAGGAGATGAAAGCAAGTCGAGAAAAGATGGAAGCTGGTCAAGCATCTGTTAAAGATGAACATGAAAGGTGTTCAGAAATCTGTTAAAGATGAAATGAAGGCTGTTCAAAAAAAGATTGAAGCAGGTCAAGAGGAAATGAAAAAAGAAATTACCTACGTAATAGAAAATAAATTCAAAAATATCGAAGGCAGGATTGACGCTGTTGAAAATAAAGTTGGACACATTGAAGAAAGATGTCATTTGTAAAAAAAAAACAGAGTTTCCGCCGTGGAACAACAAATTGATGACAGGGTTACTGCAGTCGCCGAAGAAGTTGATACCTTGAGGAAATTCGTAGCGACGCCAGGAAGCAATAGTGATGGTTTTAAATTTTTACCCATGCCTGCTCGTCCCTCTCTGAAGCTATCTACGAATAATGGAAAGACCTCCTGGCAAGTTTATAAGACATAATTTTCTATAGTTGCGGATGCGAATGGATGGGATTCCCAGGCTAAGGCCTGTCATCTCGCCGTCTCACTGAGAGCAGACGCAGCGGATATCCTTCAGACTCTTCTCTAAATCAAAAGGCTAGATTTCGAAGCTGTGTCTGGCGCAGTGGAGTTGCGTTTTGGAGAGACGAGTTTAAACAATTACAGCAGGCTTCAGTTAAAATCCCATCAACAGAAGCCTACGGAAACACTCCAGGAGCTCGCTACGAATGCTGAAAGGCTGTCTCACCTCGCCTTTTTGGAGTGCCCGACAGAAGCGAGGGAAATCCTCTCCCTGCAGTACATTATCGACGGCATTCGGGTTCCTGAAATACAGGAAGCTCTACGAATGGCGGATGTCAAGGAGACAAAAAGGGCTCTACTGTGCGCCATGAAATTCGAGGCAGCCCAGCAAGCAACTCGTAGAGATCGCCACCCAGTCAGAGCTGTGCGAGTCCACGAGACAGTGGATCAGTTGATGGCTCGTTTAGATGATTTATCCAGAGAAGTCAATGCCTTGAGACGGTATATTAGTGATAAGAAACCGACTTTAAAGTGCTGGAACTGCGGTGCTTTGGGGGCAAATGCAGAAAACTACCGAACACCCTAGAGAACGGAAAATTAAGGCTGGGGATATAAACGGACAATTAAATGCCATGAGATGGAAAAGGAGTGACAAGAAACCAAAGCGTTGGAACTGCGGAGCTGAAAGCCCGTACGAAGGACCTGCAGAACATCCCCGGGGAATCGGGGAACACGTCATCCTATGTTACCCTCTAAACTGCGTTCGGCGAGAACATCGACACGGATGGAAAGTTAAACTCGGTATCAAGCTTGAAAGTGCCATCTACCATCACACGGTATATGTGGCTGCCCGGGACGTGCAGTCCTTGGGAAGGGGGCAGTGTTACGGATTTTGTATTTAATTTGCTATTTTTAGTAGATTTGTAATTAAAATTGTTTTAGCTTCCCATGCTGTGCAGCACGTGACGAAATTTAAGAGAAAGCTGTGCGGGAAAATAAAAATACAAATGCGCGTAGATATCTCGTAGTTTCTTTTGCTATCCAGAAAAATCGAGAAAATAGCTTTTACCAGAATATTCTCGTGAATGATTTAAAAGCTTATAAAAGCCGGATTAAAACATCTCAGCTCAGTTGTTGTTAAGTGAACTGTAGTTGTTTACTTAGTTCTGTTGTTGATTGTAGCGAATTTGCTTTTTCTGTTTTGAATTCAGTTCTGTTTAACGCATTAGTAGTTCAAAATATAACTGCTGTGAGATATTGTACGAATATCTCTTTTTGTGAAAAGAATAAATCTTATTAACTTTTTTATCGACTTGTGCATTGAATCCATTTACGAACCCCGTGTGCACGCACCAATATATTACAGCTAAGAGAAATTCGGCAGGCGTATCCGCTAATGTGAATACCAATATTTAATTTTTACTTCATAATATAAAGCTAATCTAAACTCTAATAGTCTTGAATTATTGAAAACAAATACTTTTTTTCTCTTATTTACTTTACCAATATAGATTTAATTAATTTTATTTTAAAACTATAAATATACTGTCTGTTAAAAACTTTGATATGCTAAAAAAGAACATTGCTTTCAAAGGGAACAAGATTAAGGTGGTTTGCAGAACATTCTAATTAATCAAAGTGCTCCCCTTTTGAAAAAAAGTTAGAGAAACGCTGCCTTATAGCTTTGAACAAAGATGTATTGTCTTCACTAATCATTTCTATATGAAGTATTATCTTGAGCATTCTTTATGCTTTAACATTAAAGTATCTATGAGAAAATAAGATTATTTGTCTGAATTCTTTTAAAATGCAACCTTCAAACTATTGAAAATTGTGACGTAAAATGTTAAAAATATTCTCAAAGTAGCGTCAGTTAATGAGAGATATAAATGAAGTCTTATAGCAATGGTGCACACTCTTTGAATTGCGATTATTTTTAACACTACAAGAGTTTTGCTACGGAAAAGTTAAAATTTGTCGTTTACGGTATTCCTACTAACAGAACATTTTGGAATTTTCTTGTTAATGGTAAAACTATTTTTTTGCTAATAATAACATTCTGAGTATGTGCATGAATAGTGAGAGGCTTTGCAACATTTTTATCTATTAATTGTAAGTCATAATAGTGAATATAAAAAATTCAATTTTAAGCCTTATTTTATTTAATGGCTTCAAATAAAAAAATTTAAATCCTGTTGTTTTCATAAAAAAAGCTGTATACAGCCGTTCTATCACAGCATTTGTAGTTCAAAAAAATTACCATAGGCTAGGCTATGTTATTTGAACATGGCAAAACATAGTAGGAATATCTACCTAAGCAAAAGGATGACTCCAAGGAGAATTTTTTAAAGAAAACTAGCTCATTTTCACATTGCATATAAGAAAAACCACAAAAATCACCACATGTAGCCAACTTATTCACCTGAGTTTGAATGCATGTTGCATTACTAGTACTATGCATGTTGCATTACTAGTAGTATAAACAGTAAATTACCAGTATCTTAAACAACTGGTGACTGTTGGGATCATAGGCATTTAGACATGTATCCAATTGTGTGACCAATTTATGAACACAGTTCATGTAAAATTTTGTAATTTTAGTCTATTCATCAAGTAATTAAGACTGCTGAATGCTGGGAGTTTGATTTGGATTCAAGCCTAGGCAAACAGATTGACTGAATGGTTGGTTGGTTTTTGTGATTTTCCCATATGTACTGTGAATACAAGCCAATTTCTCTTGGAAAATCCTCCAGAGAGATATCCCTACTTTTAAGCAGATAGCACTTGTGTGCTTTGCCATATTCCAGTAACCTAACCAAACCAATGATGTGATATTGAGGTGGATGGTGCCATCCACCTCAATATCTGAGTAGAACTCTTAACATCCTACGTTAACATCCAGAAAAACCACTGTATGCACACTTCCCAGATGGCATCCCAGATCTTGCTTAATCTTCTGTTTAATCCCATAACACATGTTGAACTGATCCACTCTGAAGAGCAATTCGCATGAATAGCCTCATTCCTCTTTACACAGTTGTCTTCTATGCCAGTTCACGTCCTTCCCTAAGCATGCTTTTCCAATCAATCATTGTTGTTTCAGGCACATGTGTCGCCATACACTCCTTCCATCTCACAAAACACTTTAGCTTGTCGACATGCTATTACTGCCAAGACAAAAATCATTTCCACATGATTTTTACTGCATAAACAAGGATATATGGATATGCCATGATAAACCACTATAACGACACATCCGTTTCATCATGCGCTATACTGCAATTATGATCAACAAAGGGTTTAAGTTGATTATGCCTACTAATTTCATCTTATGAGTTTCCTTTTTAAAAACAAATGGGTTTCATGAGGAACTAATATTTTTTTCTTTCCAGAAAAATTTACTCATCTTATGCAGCTGTTATTCAATTGTGCTCCAACAGAAAATGTTCCTGGATAGATAATTTACAATGCAGTAGAACAATCGTCTTTCTATCATACATGGAAGATTGCTGTGAATGAATGAGCAACAACTTCAAATGGTTATTAATTTGGCAGATTAATTTTTCTATAAATACCTTAAAAGTGTTTGATCATTCTTATTCCATTTTTAATAATTTCCAAATGATGGAAAATAAGTAAATTATACTAATTTGTGTTAATTCTCACAGAATCCATCTTCGTCCTCGGCGTCCACCGAAAATTTTCTAGGTGGGAGAGAAAAGACATAAATAATTTTGATTAGAGATTTACAAATAATTCCATAATTTTTTATGTAATTTGGGGGGCGGTTCCAAGTAGATTATAAAACACACTATTGCATCAATATAAAAACACGTTTTACTCGATTGCGGGGAGTGCAAATATCCTTATACCCTTGCCTGAAGTATTGTTGAGGAAAAGAAACTTGCTGTAAATATTGCAGTTGGTTATGAATTTTGCTTGCAAGAAAAATTGCTCTAAAAAATGAAAGAATGTTTTACGTTTTTTAGACATAAGGTATAAATTTAAAAAATTTTGATTTGTTTACATTAAATAAAAGATTATAGTACTTAATGCTATTAAAAATAAACTGGAAGCCACACAATTCCAGATCTGCAGATATCACTCAATTAAGCAATCATAGTTGCCTATAGGGGAAGATTACTTTATTTAATTCAGCCAAATCTGCCTTGATTCCATATCGGTTCATGTTGGTAAATTTTAATTACACAATTATTAATTTTAAATATCTCATCTGGGGGGGGGGCAGACATCATCTAAAGTTATGTTTAAATAACGCAAGCTGGAAATGAAATGCACCAAGAGGGTGGCTGGTTTGATAGCATTAAATATTCTCAAACTTTTCTTGTGGATTAAGATTTTCTAATTAAGTTTGACATTTTCTGTATTACTAATAATTACTCGAGGAATTCGTATTAACAAAAAATATTATTTAAACAGACTTTCAGTATTACATCAGAAACACAATATTCTGGGCTTAGTTACATTAAGCGATAGATTGCTTAAGTTTCCATAGGGTCATAGTGATATTATCTCCTGTAATAAATATATAAATCATTAGAGGATTTTTTATCACTATGCCCATTACACAACAGTACCTTGAAAATAAAGTACCCTGTATTTACGTTGAAACTTTAGCAATTTATCAGATAAATTAGCGCAAAAGAATGCAGTTTTAATTGAAGTGACTGGTTGGAAAAACTTGAATATCCGAAAATATGATAGAAAATACTAAGAAATACAATTTCATAATGTCTCAGTTTGATATTTTTATTAGTACCTGCGATATAAAATTTTAATATTATAGAAACAAAAATGTGTTATGCAGCTAAATCATATTTTCTTTTATCAGTTATGACTGGCATTAAGTTGTTTATAAGACCACTGATACATTAAAGCACTTAAGCCAATTTGTGCTTATTATAATTATTGCTGTGATTAAAAATAGTTGATATGAATTTTTATAATAAATTAACTCTTTTTTGCAAAAAAAATATTTCTTGTAATATTTTAGTACTTGTTCCAATGAACATGTGACCAGTGATGTATATTTTTATTTTATTATGTAAGAATAAAAAAGCTTTTTATACCGAAAACATTGTATTTGATTAATCAGAAATAGAATTAATATACGAATTCATTGCATTCATTATACACTCATAATATATCTTTACTAATAAAATTTTAAATTTCATTCTGAATAATTTTATTTTGCATTTGAAATGTTGAGTTTTGCCTGATGGCAATAAAATGAATCTGTTCCAACTTATCTTTCAGTCAAAATAATGAATCCAATCAAAAATGCTGAAAAAAGGAAAGCCTACAGACCAAAGAAATAATTTAAGTACATTTTAATACAAATAATTGCTAAAGATAAAAGGAAAAATATGCTAAGAGTTTGGGTGAACGAATGAGCAATCCTTAAGGATTAATTATTAATTCTGCCAAATCTAACGAATTTTTTACAAACCACTTTCCCTGAAGTTTCTAAGCCATTAAAAATGATCACTATAATAACTGACAGTTAAATCTTTTACCATTAAACATTTTTGGTGTATCCCGTTTTCTCAATAATGAAATCTATCTCTCTTTTGAAGATGTACTATATCAGGCTGTTATAATAATATCTCATTCTACCTAGATACATTAATTATGCAATTTTACGAATAAAATGCATGTTTTTTTACATATATCAATGCAATCTACTATGAATTAGTTTTCAAATCTAATCAACATAAAATACATTATTCAAATCCCAGATTTCTCAGTTTAAGATTTAGTACTACAAATTGAAATTGCTTCAGTTTAAAAATTAAACAGTAAATTGAAGAATTCAGTTCTCCCCCCCCCAGCCTAAAATGTGAGAAAAATGAGCTGATTTAAGTGAAACTAATGTAAAGAAACCTTTAAAATGTAATTATTTTGAATGTAATTTTAAAAGTTACATTCCTTGATCTTTAGTTTATAACTGCTTTAAATTACATACCAAATCATGAACTCAAGTGATTCCCACTATATGTGTGGTTTGTCAACCTTTTTGCACCATACATTCCTTTCACCATTGCTAGATGATAATTCCTAGCCCTTCTTTCCAAAACTTGAAAAATGCATGTACATTTAATTAAATTCATTATTTCTAAATTATATGCAAAATTCTAATTCTATTACTAAATTATATGCATATATATTATGATTATTTCTAAATGCATTATAAATTAAACAAGAGAAAATATAGAAAATGTTCATAAATATCAAAACTTGAATAAAGTTTTTTTTATATTTATAAACTCAAACTGAATAACATGTAAATAAAAGGCTGATTGCATTCCTTTCCTCAAAACTATGAAATTAGCTTCCAAGGGATATTTTACTTAGTTGAGAACCACTGTACTATATCCATTTTAACATTAAAATTCCTCTGTATAATGTCTATGAAACCAGATAATACAGCACATTTCTTTCAATGTTTAAAAACTGAAATATATTTCCGAAAATAACTTTTTAAAAATTAGGGTCATGCAAATTATGCTGCAGTTACAAACACAACTAAAACAAAACTGAATTCAAAATGCTTTATTTTGTGACTTATATCACAGATATATAAAAGGCTTGAAATTTACAAAACGATTATTGCTTCAGGTTTACATTCAAATACTAATTCTTGTTTCAGAATTTTTGCATTAAAAGTATTTTTAATATACTTTTCACTAAACAAAAATTTACAAAACTGAATTTAAAAAAAATTTTTTTTTCTTAATATACACATCTAAAACCAATAGTTATTAAAATTAGTCAATATAACTTAATTTTTAACATGTATGATCTTTTTATTAAAAGGTAGCAAAACAAGTGATGCTAGAAATTTTTATCTTAACAGTAAACAAATTGCTGAAAATTTCATTTTCTTTAATATATTTTTAGCACCACAATATCAATTTGATTTTTTCTAAATTTTTTAATATAGCTTTTGATCATTTTTTTTCAATATGTACCAATATGAAGTTGCATAATTTTTTTGTTCAAAAAGCTAAACATTGAGTATAAAAAAAAGTATATTTCCCATATCAAAATTTTGCCCATCTGAAGCTGAATTTGTTTCAGAACTAATTTTTAAATATAGTTGTTAATGTCAAAAAAAAGTACAAACACCATTTTCAAACAAATTTTAGATTATTCAGTATTTCCATATATTTTAATCAATAACTGCTATTTTTGCTGAAATTTGATTTTGTTTATGTATTGACTCTAACAGTAACATATACACAGTCCAGTCACATTAATGTGACCACCACGTACTTTCCATGTCAGAGTTAAATAACCAATCACAGAAGGCAGGTGGCAGCACAGTGCAGTTGAGCGTATATAAAGGGTGTGTGAGGGCTTCGGAAAACATTTCAATCGTTGGCGTAATGCAGAAACGAAGCGATTTATCCGACTTCCAAAAGGGCATGATCATTGGCTTTCGGGCCAAGGGTGGAAGCATTTCCGAAACGGCTGAGTTTGTGAACTGTTCGCGTGCCGCCGTGGTAAAAGTGTACCGTGCATGGCAAAATGGGACTGTCCAAAATCAGCGACGTGGCAAATGTGGTGCACCACGGGCCATAGATGACAGAGGCGAACGACGGTTGCGGAGATGCGTTCGGGCAGATAGACGGGCTACCGTTGAGCAACTGACCACCAAAATGAACCAAGGGGCTACCAAAAGTGTCTCCCAAAGTACTATTCAGCGAACATTGCTGCGTCTGGGCCTCCGAAGCAGACGCCTGGTTCGTGCACCTATGCTGACTGCTGTTCATCGACGGCGAAGGCTAGAATTTGCACGCCAGTACAGCAGCTGGACGTCCACTGAGTGGCGACAGGTTGCGTTTTCGGATGAATCGCGTTTTATGCTCCATCGGACAGATGGACGTTGGCGTATAAGGCGTGAAACCTCTGAAAGGAACCACCCTGCAACCATTGCCGGAACGGTCCAAGCTGGAGGCGGGAGCATTATGGTCTGGGGAATGTTTTCCTGGCATTCTCTAGGTTCACTGATCATTGTGGAAGGCACAATGGATCAATACAAGTACGCATCTGTCCTTGCGGACCATGTTCACCCCTACATGCGCATTGTTTTTCCTCAGGATGATGGCATCTTCCAGCAGGACAATGCGAGGTGCCATACAGCTGCCAGTGTACGTGCGTGGTTCGAAGAGCACCAGGATGAGTTTACCGTCCTCCCCTGGCCAGCAAACTCACCTGACTTAAACCCAATCCAGCATCTGTGGGACCATCTCGATCGAGTTGTTCGCGCCATGGATCCTCAACCGCGTAATCTAGCGCAGCTGGCCACGGCATTAGAGTCGGCATGGCTCAACATCCCAGAGAACACCTTCAGGGACCTATGTGACTCTCTTCCTGCACGTCTCGCAGCAGTCCGCTCTGCGAAAGGTGGTTATTCTGGCTTTTGACAGATGGTCACATTAATGTGACTGGACTGTGTAGAATGTATAAATTACAACATAAGCTGTTAAGAGCTAATATTTCAGATTAAACTTACAAGGCACACAAAATAAATTTTACTTAATTCTCAAATCTTAAACAGAGTGATTCTAAAATATCCACATATATATATAAAGGTGGGTGAAGGTGACTAAAATAAGCAGATGACATTGTAATGGAATGTGTGAGTAGTAATGGTGCACTGAGGTGGTATAAAGATGCTTTTGAGAATCATAGGAGAAAAGCAAAAGAATTTTTAAGGAAGTTCTTTGGTGAAAGTGGCCATTAGCCTAAATTATTATTCCCAGTGCAAGTATTGAGTAGCATACATTTACTACAACAAAAGGAGCTAGCCGATAGAGATTTTACCTATGAAACTGTGGAGGAAAACAGAGCAGCTGCCCACAGAACGTACACAGACACTGCCAAATCGCTAAACATTTGAACGTATCAACTGGGAGTTAAGAAAGAGTGAATTTTGTAAAAAGCTTAATGATTAAAATCTTTGCTTCTTTTAACTCTGTTATTCATAACCTCCTTTACATGGTAGTACTTACATGTGCGATTTCCACACATATTCTACTTTAAAATATGCTTATTTCAGTCCCCTTTACTTATGAAATTTTGCCAGGTAGTCACTATGTGTTTGTGATAACTGAATAAGATTGTCAAGAGACTGACACTCATAATGACAAAGCTTGCCAAAAAATTAAATCCATTTTGTATTCTGATTCTTAATCAATCCAAATCTGATGTAAAATCAATCTAAAAGTTTTAATTTAGACATCATTTTTAAAGTATGTAATGAAGTTATTTTCATCAAATTTTGGAGTTTCACATGCAGTACTGAAAATTAATTAACAAATATGTGGCTTTAATCCGAAACAATAATCATTGCTAAAAGTATCAATGACTTCAGAATTATTACATAAAAAAGTCTTATTTTATTTTTCCAAATGAAGCCTTGTATAACATTCTTAAATTCACTGTTCAGCATTTTATAGATCAGCTGTAAATCAAACTTTTCGTACCCTATATTAAAAAAAATAATGAAAAAATTTATTATGTTTAATTACCTTCAAGTTAGGTACCATTGCAAATTTACTCGCATTACTCCAATTCTTATTGTTTATTGGTGATTTCATTAGCAATGCTGACTAATCTCAGTTTGTAACTTGAATGTACATAGCTGCATCAGATTTATAAAACCGGTATAAATGGAAAAGCAGTTTTTGATATAAGCATATCAATCCTTAAAACGTTAAATACCATATCAGGTCTGACAATAGATTTTCTGTTTAGGCTGTCTTGGTCACTAATGACTAACAACGGACCTTTTACCATGTAGCTAATATTGGTGATCAACAGTATAATTAATTCAAATATTATTATTAAATATACTTCACATGAATCACTCTCCCATATCTTATGCATGTGTTTTATTAATATTATGGATACAAAAAGAATTCTTTTTATCTCACAAACAGATTACTTAGAATCAACTGGCTAACTTGCTTTTTGACAAAATATATTATGCATAATGACATCCCATCCAGTGAACATGATACTGTGTAGCCTAAGTGTAAAGATTGGTAAAAAATGCCTGCCGCTTAGCATGTTAAACATGCAAACTTTATTTAACAGTTTTTCTTAAAAAGTTATTGACAGCATTTCTCTACTAATTTCAGATTCAAGAATTTAAAACATCATTAACTTCAGTTTTTCAATATTAAATATTTTACAAGACTAACATTTAGATATATATGGATGAAATGCTTCCTAATTATATTACATACTAGAAAGTAAAATTAACTCATTTTTTAAATATTGATGAAAAATTATAAATTTAATTAATAATTCTAAATAAATATTAAATTCTTATACACTTTCATATCACTTTTTGAGAACGGTTTTTAAAATGCCTTACTTAAATTGGTTTTGATAGTCTTGACCCTAAAACTAGCTTCTTATACATACTTCTAAACTTTTACATTAAAAAAAAAATCTATATTTAAATAACTAATGTACTCTCCAAATTTTACGAACCTAAATGTGAAAAACAGAAATAATACTTCCATGTTGCCAAAGTTTGATCTTCTGAATAAACTTTTTACAAACAATTCAACTACTCAAGAAGCAGCCATTTACCACCCTCTTAAATCATATCATTAATCAAATGGTTAGATTTTCCATTTAAAATCAGAAACATCAAGTTTTTCTTTCCGAATGATCATAGTAATTTAGGTATTACTTTATTTTAATTAAATTTTCAAGTCATTTTTACATTTGTTTAATAGACTTTTAATTTGATTCTTAATACTTGCCAGCCAATATTCTAACTGTGAACATTTATGTAGAAAAATTATTTAAATTAACTATTTTTCAAATTTTAGGTAATCAGTTATTCTATGTATTACTTAGAAAGAAGTGATTTTAAATTTGTTTCAATAAAAGAATAATATTACATTATTAATTATAAACAGACCTTTTTAAATCTTTATATTTCTTGATACATAAAATATTTCAAAGATAAAAATTTTTAATAAAATCACTTGGTAATTGTTTAACAACATTCTAGAAGTCAGATTTATTACATGCATAACAAATTAATTCTTCAGTCAAGAGTAGATATGAACTAGATGGGACTTTTGAAAAAAGTAAACTACACAGAATTTTCTTCTTTGTAATAACTATACTTTTTTCCTAACTGGATGGTAATCAAACAGAAAATATAAAAAAGCAAAATGTTAACTGTAACTCACAACAGCAGATAAACAGTTAAAGACTTCATTCTTGATAGGAATGTCAAAGAAATATACTACTTTTTGGAGGTACATATGATCAAAATAAGTTAGTTTAAAATTTTATAATTTGGAACATGAAACCTTTGAACCAAGCATTTCATTAGCATTGTGGATTCATTATCATAAATTTAGAGTCCACAAGTTAAACAAAAATTATTAAAAAGATTCAGTTCTACACTTTTTGAAACTTTCTAAAAACAAGGTGAAAGATTTTTACAGATAAAAATTTTAATTCTAAAGCTTTTTTTTTTTTCATCTATCCTCAAAAATCTTACTTTGTGACTCATTTCTGTATGTTGGTGCATTTCCTTTCCTCTATCGGAACAGAAAGTAATTATTTTCATTATAAGTTATGATAATATTATGCCATGATAAGCCCTTTCTAGCACTCTCTTTTTAATGCTTTCTCTTTTAAACTGTGTTTCTAATTTTCTTTCTAATTACCTCAGCAGTTGCCAAAGGAATGAATTGTTTCACAAAACTAAATTACTCTAGCCTTTCATACATTTATTGTCAGTTATAAGAAAAAAATGTAAAAAATTCTGTATACAGCTTTTCTATTACTTATATACTTCTTTACTAACATAATTAATATTTATAAAATGGCTATACTTTTCTTTCATTTATTTATTAAAAATAAATAAACCAATTAGATAAATATAATTTTATCTCATAACTAAAACTTGCATCACAATAAATTATAAATTTAACACATTTACATAAATTTCATAAGATATATACAAAATTTACTGTATATTAAATATTTTGCAGAAGTCTTGAAATTATTTTGATAATGCAAGAAATCGATGTTTCAGTAGCACATGAACTATACATTAACATATTTCATAAAAATTAATGTATATAATCTGAGTAACAACACACACATATGAAAGGAAGAATAAAAGTAGTTAAAAATAAATGCACTATATCAATAATCAAAAAAACAGTTTGAATACTAATTAAAAAGCTGTACCAATAATTAAATTGGAACATCTTGCTAAAATAGTACACATTTTCAACCTTGAGTGGCTGATGATACCAATATGAAGTGCAATCACCTTATATAATAATAGAGAAAGAAAAATTTCACTTAGGGCACACAATGCGATACAGACTGTTTTATAAAATGAAGAGTGTAAATCACATTTCTATCTTTATCCCATACTCTAGAAAGAAAGAGTTAAAATGTAGCGATAAAGAAATGTAGGAATATGATTTTTAAATCATCATCATCTGTAATTCTTACAATATTTAAACTAACAATATTTACATATCATTAAACCTACTCATTTTTTTTAATGGATGGAGTTACAACTTTATCACATTACATTCTGTATTTAAACTAATATTTAATCATTTCTTCATTTTAATAACATTTTAACAGTATTAGGAAAGTTCAAACTGATTTCTGTTTAGCAAAATTTAACAGATTTTTGGAAGTGTTTTCTTAGCGAAACAGCGAACTCAGTTTAACCCCCTGAGTAGCATGACCACCTTTTTCCGCTTGACTTTTTATCATTTGGTAAATATTAGTTTATAATTTAAAATATTTTGCTTTCTTACTTTAATAATAATTTCTTACTTCAATATTGTAAATATCGTCTTGATGAATGGAGTTTATGAAAAGAGACTAAAAGTGTAATTATAAAAATTTAGCTAAGAAGTTGTTTAAATACAGCTTTCCATGAGTAGATCCAAAACATTGTGCCACTCTGAGAGTTAACTCTTACCGGATGGGTGAGCCATACATGCCACGGTAGTGTTCAGTTCATCCATGGCCAATGTGACATCTATATCTCAGATGATGCATACTTGACAATTACATGGAAAGAAACAAAAATATTTTTAATTCTAATATATGGTACCCTTTGTCCATGGTACCAAGAGAAATGGGAATATGATGTCTGAAATTTGGAATATTTCATTTGATTCTGAAGGGTGGACAGTGGGATTCAGTAATGTAAACAAGCATTCTGGGTATGCACGTGCATTTTTGTGTACGTTTCGTTTGAGTGGCTTTTAGAGAATGGAGTATCTCTCATTAGTTCAGTTTTTTGTTCCTGCTTTTGTACACAGAGCAGCGATTTTCTCTTGTGGGAAGGGAAATATTTCGTCTTTTAACTGAAAGCGATATTTATCAGAAGCTTACTATATATCTTTATTACAAATCTGAGCAGCAGTGATGTCAGTGGTTTTAGAAGTAAGCAAAATTACAAAAAAAGGAGAAAGTTCCTGCTGTACGACAAAAATATGGGAGAAGTGGATATTAGAGATGCAGTCACTACTCACTATCTTTCCTATAGAAAATCTTTCAAATGGTATGAGAAATTATTTTTTGAGCTCCTCAGTATTACGATCTATAATGCTCATGTTTCACACAATGTAAAAATGGTTAAAAAAATTACTTCAGTTTCGATTTGAACAATCAAACAAATTAGAGAGAGGGTCATATCAAGAACAGAACGTGAATTTTGAGCATTAGCTGCACTAATGCCATTTTGCCTTTCAGAAAAGCATTTTCAGTCTCTAATTCTTAATGGGAAGAAAGAAAAAACGAGATGAAGATACATTGTTTTCTCTCAAACTATGCAAAGGAAGCGGGCTTTGGGAAAAACATCTTACTTTGAATGCAAAAACAATGTAGGACTCTTGTGTGGACCCATGCTTCAGAATATATCGCACAAAAAAATTTTTTTTTAATTTCATTGTAAATGTGTACATGTATGTATGGATGTGCCTGTGTAAGTTTGTTGCTTTATATTAAATATTTTAATTGTAATTTAACAAAAGGCTGAGAGTTTTAAAATTCCTCTTTCATTGTTTATATATACGTTTACAGCTGCAAAAGTTATATGTATTTAATTCTATAATTTACCAAGCATAAAGGTAAATGCATTTTCTGCAATATATATAAAATGAAGTTAATTGGAATAAAAATGTATTTTTGTGGAATTTTTTGACAAAATCAGGCTTGGTGAGTGAGTATCGGCCATCCTGTTGTGACATCACAGAAGCTCAATGCTCCATCTCATAACAACAGGGCACGAGATTAAGGTGCTGTCCAAAAGGATTAAAAATAGCTAGGTAGATAAAACTATTAAACACTGTTAGTCTGTTCTGAATCAAATCCCAGACACAGACTCACTACTTGGAATTCTCATGGCTTTCTAAAAGAGCCAGTTTCCCTTTTGATTGTCTCAAAAAAGCATATCTATGATGTTAATCCTTGAATGTTTTGCCAAAAATGAATTATCTAACCAAATGTACACTCACATTAGTCATTCCCACATTTAACCAAAGGAAACATGTAAATGTTTTACACATGAAATTTACTTTCAGTAGGAAATTGCACTATTAAATAAAAAAATTGCATCTTAATTCATATACTTTGTTATAGCAAGTTAATAATTACATGTATATTTACATATTCACAAAAAAACTACGCAAAAATATATTTAAGGATTTTCATCTTAATATACTTTCAATTCTAATAAGTACTGGAAATTGATAGATAGAAGTGTGTTTTCTGGACTATAATCTCAACCTAAATTAAGAAGTTGAGCAATTAAATAAAAAAATATTACATTTTCATAAGCACATATGTTTCATATCTTAATATCACATTCACAATATATTAGAAAACATTAAATATTCAGTTACAACTGAACTTTTCACCACATAAAGGAACAAAGTTTCCCAAAGGAAATTTGTGCAGTCATACTTATATTACTTTAACAAAACATGAACGGAAACTTTACAAGTGAAGTTGCACATCACTTCACTACTTGAAAAGAATGTACATACAGAAATCTGCTTTGCATTTAAATAATTTAATGCCGAACATTTAGATATTTTAAACACTGATCAACAGAAATACAAATGAAAATTTTCTAACTCCAATCTAAAAGACAAATTTAGGCCTATTTATGTACAAAAGTTTTTCAGTGACTAGACTGAAATGTGCTGCAACAGCTGCATTTCATTGCATGAATCTAAGTTTCCAAAGTGGAATGATAAGTACTAAGATTTTTTGCATTTTAGGAATTATTATATAAATTACCCTTTGAAGTCAATTTAGTAAAATTTTAGTAAATATTTATTTATTTATCCACATTTCAACACATTTATATTCAGCAAAAATTTTCAAACTGTTCAGACCAGCTGATAACGAAATGTTTTGAGGTACATCAATACACATATAAATCACTTATATTATCTCTTAGAGATAAGGAACATTAAACAATCTGAAAAGGCTCAGGAATATTCTTTCCCAATATCACCATTGTACATTCTGTCAATATTTTCTCTCAATAACAAAACATGCTCTGAAAAGAAAAAAAAAGAATATTATGTAAATATATAATCATAGTATATATTTATAATAACATTTATATATTATAATGATTAATATTTAATAATATTTATAATTAATATTTAATGTATTTGTTCTTAATACATAAATTTCACTTCATTGCCAACATGACCAACAACCATAAAAAAGCTACTGACTTTGTTTTTGCTTCACAACTTAAAAAAATTATCAGCAAATTTCCTCAGAAATCAATCAAAACAGTAATTTCTGCTGGATTACTGATAATAATAAAAAGTAATTAATGCACTAAAAACATAAATAAGAAATTAACTGTTATGACAATCTGTATACTACATTCCGTCTGTAAAAAATTTACAGTAGCTTATTGGAATTACCAAAACATTTTCCGCAAATTTTCCAAATCACTGAAAACAATAAAAGGAAAGACTCTTCACCTTATTTCATAATTTTGTTAAATTTAACAATAAAATTTTTCAGCAAATAACCTAATGACTCTACAATGGAATTCCCATTGAAAAAAATTATTCTACACAAATTCATAACTTTTACCTTTCTGCCAAAATATTTGAATTTTTACCAAAGAAATGATATTTACAGCAAAAATTAATTAAATTTCACTTACAAGTACATTAATGTTGTTATTTCCATTAACATTGATGGGGTTCTAAAAACAGCAAAATTTACCACAGCTGCATTAAACTTAATAAACCCAAATTGAAACTTATGAGCAAACTTACTTTCTTGGTTTAAACATTATTAACTACTGATGGATTATACTTTTTTGCTAAAGGAAGACTTTTTAAATTCACTACCAATACATTTATCAACTAGTATTTCAGTGCATCTAAAAAAGTTTTAGTAAATACAGCATAAAGACCAAGATCCAGACTCATCAGGACTTCGATGATTCTGGATTTTAGCGATTTTTTTTAAAATCTTTATTTGTAACCATACTACAGATTATGCCATCTGTTAGATGACTGATTGTTGGGGCATTGTGGATGCAGTGGAATACTTCTGTTATATCATCTTCATTTATTACCTCCTCTCCACATTTTCTTCACAAATTCCATTAACTAGAAAATTTTGCTTTTGGTTTGTGATATCTGAAAATGTTCAAATTAATGGCTATTATCATAAAGTTTACTGACAGACCATTATACACTATTTGCTCTGCTAAAATTTGTATTGCTTCTACTGCATGCTGAGGAATGTAAGCCTGAATTATATTATTTTTTAAATTTATTATACTTATATCTATTTCCTACATATAAATTCCAAAAATCAGCTTATCTGAATCCTGATAAAATAAATTCCCACATATACTTAAGGCATTATTTTCCAATTATGCACCTGATATGCATTTTAGGTTTTTTAATCATAAAAAATTTCTAGCTATAATTATAGTTTACAGATGGTGAACATACACACAGTGTGGCAGATGATGGTCAATAGATCATCATCTGCCATGTGCAAAAAGTGTGGCAGCTGCATAACAGAAAATCACCTTTAGGGCTTACTAAAAGAATAAATGAATTATTCTTAATTCAAACAGCACTAAATGGGCAATGAATATCATTTACAAAATCTATTTTTAGAAATTTCTGTTTGTCAATGCGCTTAACACATGACAACGCAGTTGGCTGAAGTTTGTAATTCCTGCCACCCATAATGTTAGCATAAAATTTTAGCTTGTTATTTCATATTCAGTTACTGATATTTCAAACAAAAATTGCTTTAGACATCACTGTGTGAGTCATTTCTTAAGCTGCTATGAGTTGATAGTTATATGATGAAAGCACAAAATTATTTGCCAACTTTGCATAAGAATTATATGATATTCAACAGGCATTCCAGTAGGCATAAAATCAGTAATAAATTTTTACAGAATGTTTTGGTTTCAGACGTATGATAAACAAATAAGGCAACAACAGAGCCAAATTATTGATCATACATATATATGCTAATAAAAGATTGTTTCTTCAACATGGAAGTGTTTTATTTAGCACTGAAATGAAATTAAGAATCAAGAATATCTAAATACTTTATTTAAAAAAAAATGCATTGATGAAACGTATAGAGAATTTTTAGGAGCACTTGCAGAACATGAAAACATTTTTTCGATTTTATAAATGTGATTTACTAAAATATTCAGGTTTGGTCTGCCTCCTGACAATGTATAAGCTCGAGCCATTTTTAGTTTTTTGAAACTTTTTTTTTTTAGTTTTTTAGTCATAATTTCTGCTAATTTTGGCCTAAGAATTACTTTTTTAAAAATTTTTATAACAAGTTTCCTTCCTTTTCTGGTCAATGTAGGTTTTTTTTTGGTAAAAATCGATTTAATTCTTACTTTCCTTAATCTTTTCATGTATTCATTCATAAAACATTAATTCAGTTTCATTCACAAAACTTGAGCTGTATAAGAAAAGCTGTTAAGAAAGCTATCTTCAGCAGTATCAGACTGGCCATCTGCTTTAAATGGACCAACTTATACAGTGCTTTCAACTTATAGCTTAGTTTATGAATGAAGAATGAAATTGAATCCATGCTTTTGATCCAAATTAACTGTACAAGTTCAATCAAGCCATGTTTTGAGTAGATATAGTTATGGTACATAAACAGCTTCATTATAATGCTGCAAGGTTCCTATTAAGGATTACATTAGCCTTCCCCCCCTTACAAATCCATTTAAAATGCAAAAACTGTTTCCAGCAGAAGATCGAGAGATTGTAGATTGATCAAGAAAATAACATTTCAATTCCTACATTATGAAATTTCTGATTTTTTATAACCTTCTCAATTGCCAAACTTTAGTGTAACAGAACATCTCTAGTAAGTTTTGAAGAACAAGCTTCAAGTTCACTATCTGCCTCCAACATTTTTACAACTTGAGCAATTCTGCAGAATTGATAGTATCCCATGTTACTTACATATTAATGCAACCATATTGCAGCAGTTAGGCAATTTTTTACAGATGAAAATGTAAAAGTTAATTATTAGGTGCAAGGTGATAGTTTTTGTGACTTTTAAACAATTCCCAAACTAGAGATATTTATAGTAAGTCAGAGACATTATCAACATATGAAAAGAAAATATACTTAAGCAATTTAAAATACAAATTTGAATTATTAAATAAGGGTAGTGTGATACATTAAAAAATGAAAAATTTTATGTCCTTCTCCAAATCTTTCTGTAATTTTTTTGTGCTATTCTTCTCACTAAATACACAGCAATCTGCTTTAGTTTAAAAACAAAAAATCACAGAATGGCACATGTTATGATTTGTTTATAAAAATCATCAGAACTTGGAAAACGACAAAAAAAGCACATAGAAAAATGGCAATGCTGCACGACTGAAGGTCTGATATGAGCATAGCTGCCTGAAAAATGGTTATCCCATGGTTATCAGAGTTTAGCACATTCTGAAAATTTGGAAAATTTGACTAAGATGGTTTTGCTAACACATAAATACTTATCCCATTACATACCTCCCAAGACATATTGGTTCATTCCCAGAGCAACTCAGACAATATTGAAAGCAAAAATCATTAGTAGCAAAGGAATCCATTCTTTTAACAGACATTACTACATCTAATTGTTCCACATTCTTCCACTACATATACAATTAGGTGAAATGCACATTTCTGTTTATGCATAATAGACATATTTATGAAAAAATGGAATATAAAAAAGTATAAGGTATACAAAAAAATAACTGATTTCAGAAATGAAAACCCAGCAAAAAAAGTTGTTTTCAAACGGATTATATAAAATGTTTAAGAATATTTTATTTATTTAACATTTTGTATATATATATATATATATATATAGAGAGAGAGAGAGAGAGAAGTCACTAATTCAAGAATACAAAAGCTGCATAAAAATTATCTAAAAAAATATTCATTGCCAATTTTTGCCACATAATTTTGAATAGACTAATTAACAATAGCTTTTCTATTACTATATTCTCATATTAATCAAACTGTCTTCATAATATACTTTTCATTAAACTTAAAATTTGCCCTTTCCACATAATGGATTTAAAGTGAGTAGTTAGATCTGAATAAATTGATAAAAAGTAAAAAAATATCTAAATAAACAAAAGATATATTTTTGTTGAATACTAGACGCAAAAATAGATGTCAGCATAACTTTTATTTTGAAGATTTTAATGCTCAAATAATGTATTGTCATAGCCATACTCTTCAGGGATATAAATGGCATTATTATAAATGTAAAATCTAAATATTCCCCTCCCAAGTGAAAATACTTCGTAAGAATTAAATTCAAATAAACTTTTTTTTTAACATAAAGACATCATTTGAAGCATATATATATATAAAAGCATATAAATAAGCTTCTTTAAAACAGGCAATTAGAACTGTGCCAGCCAATAAAACAGTAAATACTTATTTTTCTAATAAAATTTTAAATTCTTTTACATTTTAACTATACTGCATATGTTTAAAGAATAACACCTAATAACTGTTCAAAGCATCCCCAGTTTATTTTTACTATAGCTTTTCTCATATACTTATTACAGATATTTATTCTGTTACGAAATTATTATAAATATTTTAAACATACACCTAAATTTGTAGCTTGTTTGGAAACGAAAAAATGTATTAAGAGTTATTCAAACAAATATTTCCTTCATACTGTATTAGCTTTTTATTTTTACACAGTGTCAAATTATAAATGAAAAATGCAACATCTGCAAATTGGTCCCATGGTTGTAGAAATTTTAAATAATCATCAACAATTAATTAAATCTGCAATAAGAAAAATTGAAACATTGATGATATAGAAGTTTAATGCATAATAATGGAATTTCATTTAACCTTTGTTAACACTGCATTTATGAAGTAAAACACTCAAATTGTGAATAAAAAACAATATCAAAATTGCAAATTCAAAATATTTTCATGTTTGTTAATAAGCTCACTTTACTATAGAAAATAGACAATAAAAATTAGCATTCAAAAATAAATTAAAAACTACCTTTTGAGAGACTGGCAATTGTACATTGCTTCCGTAAAAACTCCATGGCAAAGTCTTTGCTAAGTCCAAAAGCATACATATTATATGTAAAAGTGCTAAAAAAAATAAATAAATAATTTTTTTATGAACAGCAAAATCACATTTAAAAGTATCTACTGTATTTATTCGCATATTTTCCCCCTTGCATATTGTTTTCGAGCATTTCGAGAATATGAGTATGAATATGATTATTTATGAGAGTTTTTTTTTTAAAGAATATGACTTCGAGCATTTTGAGAATATGATTTAAGTAGCTACTTAAAAATTATGGGCAGATAATGTGAAATAAAAAACAAAGTAATGAAAATAGTAGCTGTAATATACTTCTTTGAAATACAGTATATACTAATTTCAGTAAATCAGTTCACATGCTTTTTAATAGGTTAGTTTTTCATTTAACCCTTTCCCTTAAAATTGATGTACACCATGTAAATATTTTTCTCTCAGATTTCAGGAGGTAAAATTAATAAATACAAATGAAAGCTATATGAAGCTATATATGAATAAATACTAATAAAATTCTTAATAAAGCTATATATGAACAAATACAGTAGTACAAGATGATTCTATTAAATTATTAAAACATTTGTTGACCTTTTAATAATGAAAATAGAAAAGATTTTAAATATAAATAAATATGTGATTTGAATTGATTTTAACTTCTATTAACATTTCAATAATTACTACAAAATTCCTTAAATAACTTATTGAATAAATAATTTATTATGCAACAGCTAATTATTATAACTTGAAATAATTTATTACATAACAATTCTAATAAATTTTATTCTATCAATATTACTAACTTATAGATATAGCCCACAATTTATCATACTAATATCCTAAGAACTATTGCTCGTCTTCTAACAAACATTTTTCCTATGTGTGCCTGAATAGCCAATATTTATCCTAATTGCCTCAACAAAATTAACCTACAACAAAATATTGACTACCTTGATTTACAGATTTTAAACTACAAAGGACTTAAAATTTATGATACAAGAAGAGATTTTAATTTTCATAACAATTAAACTCAGAAAATGGAACTCTCCAAGAAAGTTATACCTAACACTGTTTATGCACAAATTCTCCAAATAAAAAAAAGTTTGCAATGAAATAGATTACCTTCAAGAAGAATTACTAAACTTTATTAATCTTCTGTTAGAAAATCTAATACCCAAATTCAAAATTTCACATACATTAAAAAAGCTGGCATTAACTTAATATTTTAAATTACTTGTTTACAGCAATATGATAATTATTATCCAAACTTGAAAAGAAGGTAATTGTTGGATGGCTACAACACATGATTTAATGTGAATATGTAATTAAAATTCATATCTTTTCTCCTTGTAAATATGCTACGTGTTGGTAAAGTTTTAGTACATTAATTAAATTCTGCCATTCTTTACTTTAATTAACAAAAAAGGGCTAATTTCTCAGACATTTTGCAGTTCGATAACATGAAGACTTTTGCCTTTTTCAACTCTATTTTTGTTTGTCTGAACTCTTGGCCAGAATTTACACTTCAGATTATTGTGTTGATTTTAAATGTGACTCTGAAAAAGACACCATTATCGTTTAACTCTTGGCTATCCTAGAGAGTTTTCAAATCTTCCATCCCCCTTCCAAATTTCAACCTATAGTCTGATAACTAGGAAGTGTGGGCTTTTTGATTGTTCTCTGTTCTTTTCTATTTGTCCACCACAGTTGCATTTACAATTTTGCAACCACTTTTCTCACTATCTGCTACAACCACTAACTAGGGTTCACAGAATTTTTGGCAACTGTTCTTGCAAAGGTTGTTTCTAAAGGCCTTTTCAGCCATTTATTTTTTGTCTTTGATTATGAAGTATTTGCGGTAATGGTAAGTTTTCTTTCTTTACGACACTGTTTATTCCATCATTTAGTTTTTAATTAGATTTAAGGTTTAGCAGTTTCACAAAAAAAAAAAAAAAAAAAAAATTAAAAAACATTGTTTTTCAGGTTTTTGTGACTGCCCTTTTTTTTGTGCATTATTTCAACCATTGACAATTTAATTAAAGATAACACAGATATGTTAATTAATGATAACATAGATATGTCAATCTTGATCTGCAGCAATTTTAATGCCAACAGTCCTCTTTGGAAACCACCCAGTGCAGACCCAAAAGAGCCTAAAAAATCTTCCTCACCATAACCTGATTATTGGTCCTAAATGACATCATGAACATCCCCATTTTTTCTGGCTCAAGTGGTAATTCACAGGTTCACTTATCCTTATTTAAGAAGATATGGCTGGAACTGAAACACATAGAAAACTGGAATGTCTCAGATGACAAATCTAATCTAAGTGACCATAATAATGTTTTTGATGTTACCAACATCCCAAACATGACAGGTATACATCTAAGCAATGCCAACTAGCTCAGCTTTAAGCAACTGATTTTCAAAACTCATACAGAAAAAAAAAAAAAAAAAAAAAAAAAAAAAAAAAAAAAAAAAAACAAGAGAGGAGAGACTAAAAAAAAAAGAAGATACTGCAGAGGAATCCTTAAAAGTTTCAAAACTACTGCAGAACAAATTCCATACAACCCAAAGATGACCACCTAAGGAAACATACCTAAATCATTGCCCATGGTGGACCACAAAAATCAAACAACTTAAAAGAGAGCCAGAGCCTTCAAGAAGAGATTCCAAAAAACACTGAGTAAAGAAAGACAAACAGTACCAAATACAAAAAGCAATGAAGTATAACAATCTACTGTTCAGAGAAAAGAGAAATACCTGGGACACCTCCTGGGTTCAGATTACCTTTAACGTTCCTTTTGAGACCTATTTTGATATAGCAAAGAACAAGAGCTTGGGGTCAC
The DNA here is from genome assembly GCA_000611955.2 of Stegodyphus mimosarum. Taxonomy (NCBI): domain Eukaryota; kingdom Metazoa; phylum Arthropoda; class Arachnida; order Araneae; family Eresidae; genus Stegodyphus; species Stegodyphus mimosarum. Next base: position 1,880,765 of record KK115971.1, read on the forward strand.
TCAAGCTCAATTACATTATTAAGGAAGATGGAACAAAAAGAAATACAGCAGAAGATACAATCACAGAAATCATTAACTATCACTTTCTGCAAAATGATGCCTCTGATGATTCAGCAGAACAAAAAGACATACCAAGTTATTCTGACACTATCGATGATCTAATATTTTCCAGACAGGAGCTATGACACACAACTGCCTTAGGAAGGAAAGGTCCAGATTACCACAGACACAGTCAAAAAACTTAGAATAGCAAATGAAGACCAGCTCTTAATAAATATGTTGAACAAAGCTATTTCTCAGAAACGTGGAAAAATGCAGAATCGGTACTGTTTAAAAAAGAGAGTAAAACAAAAATCAACCATGCTCCAACAGGCCCATTTTCCCACCTGCTGGCTTGGAGCAAAGTTTTAGATTAATTAATCACCCAAAAGTTTACTCACTTTCTGAAAGACAATTAACTGCTAAACCCTGCCCAATTCTGCTTTACTAAAGGAAAAGAAACAGTAGATGCCTTAAATAACCTTCTGAACATCATCCTGGAAAACAAGCACAACAACTTGCATACTTGTGTAACCTCATTAGACATGGCATTGGCCTTCAACCAGTTATGGCAATTGCCACTCAAAGTACGGTTGAAGGGTCTATTCTACCCATGAAACCTGTTTAACATTTTTTATAGCTATCTTCTATACAGGAAGATCACCTACAAATAAGAAGGAGTTAATATTATCAAGAAATACTATAAAGGACTCAAATATAAGATCAATTATGTGGATCATAATCACAGAGACCACCCTCAACATAGATTATGGCCAAACTGTAAAAATACAGGCCTACATCAATGACTTTATTCTTATAATAAATGGAAAAAACAGGACCACTATAAAAAAGAAGGTGAACACTGCATTAAGCTTACTAACAGAATGGAGTAATAAGTATAAACTTAAATTCAGTATTGCCAAAACATAGCTGATCATGTTCCCCCAAACCCAAAAGGTAGTGTCAAATCCATCAAGAATCAAATTGCAGACAGCTCCTCTCCAATGGTAGGGTATCTGAAAATATCTACAGTTTATATTAGGTGAAATGCTTACATGGGTTCCCCACTTATCATATACAAGAGACAAGACAAGCAAGGCAGTAATCAGACTAAAAGGATAGTGTGTAATGACTGGAATTTAAGTGGAAGACTCTCAAAGGAACTATATCTATGAATGTGCAAATGATTTTGTACTTTAGATAGAATGATTTTGTATGAAGCCACAATCTGGATGACAGACATAGCCCGAATATGACAAGAACTCTTTCAGATCTAAAGAATCTTACTAAAGATAATGTATGCATTTAGGACAACTTCAACAGTGGCCCTTCAAATTTCAGAAAAGGTGCTACTGCTAGACATAAAAGCATGAGTAGAAAGAAAAACTTACAGATTCTTCCATTATCGATACAGGGCAATTTATGTCTGGCATCTTCCCAAAGATTAGTCTCAAAAGGATCAAGTCTGACCATTTGCAGAATTACTTCAATCATGGCAAGTTTACAGCCTGCTACATTAGGTTTCTCGTAAGAAATGTTACCTGCATCTGCAGGGCAAGGGGAAGTGAGGCAGATACTCTGCATTACATACTCAACTGCCCACATATGGCAGCCCTTAGGCTCAAGCACATTCCAAATGCCAAGAATGTTCCACTCAACACACTTTTTACCAACTACTACTGAAAAAGAATCAAGGTCATCATATCAATCATGCCCATCTCATCAAGGCAGTGGACAAAGAATAATGTAACAGGTGACATGCCTGGGAAAGATTATATGGGCCGCATTCTCCAAACTTGCATATATTGTACATGGAGGACATGTACATTATGGAGGAGTCTTGTAATTTTGTTTGAATGCGCACAAGAGAAGAGGAAAAAAACAGAGAAAAACATAGAAAGGTGGTCATGACCACCAAAGAAAAGAATGCCAGAACAATAGCTGGGATGATATCCCAAACCGGTAGTGCCTTTGTCAGTTGGAAGAACCAGTAGAGTAATAAACCACTCATACATATAACAGAAAGAAAGTCTAACAAGTCATTTGGAAATTCTTAAAATCTAAATCATCCATAACCTATTTAATAATATACGGACAATGCAATATTTGGAAATAACACAATATCTTCTGAAGTTCAAAAAAAAATTATACTGAAACAACTTTAATTAAAAATATGGAAGTGCATAAAGTTTTGCAGTATGCAAAAGCAGAGATAAATCAGTTGCATAAAAAGGTATAAACAACAATAAGGAAAACTGAAAAACATGAATACAGTTTATGTTTTAAGGATAAAGGCAGTTATAGAGTTTATAAGCACAACATTTATCACCCATGCAGAAAAAATAACACATATTCTATAAAGCATCCATAATTCATTTTTAGGTAACTGCATATGTTGTATTTTACATGTTTTAGCACAAGTAATCCTTGTAATCACTTTTTTGACAAATATAAAAATTCAAAAATACAATTTCCAAAAGGTGATACATTATTTACCTGTTTAAAATTTCTACATTTTTAACCTTCAAACATTATTAGTGCACTTTAATATTTTAATTCATATTAGTAATTATTCCGACTTGCAAAGATGTTTATGAACTGTAGATACAATTCACGATTTTTAAGATTTGCAAACAATAAAAAAGTAGGTTTGAAACATTAGATATGATAATTGTTTACACACTAAATAGCTAAAGATAGTTTTTATTCAATAAAAGAAATATTATTTGAGATAGTTTAAACATATTTAAAGAAATAATAAATATGTACTGTGCAACTGGTATTCATTCTGTAGATAATATAACATGCCAGGAATCCACTTGCATTATCAAAACCAATGGAAGGGAACATAAAACTGTTAGTATTAAAATAAGAAATAATTAGAAAAAACAACACTTTCATTCTTATATTAAACTAAATTCTTAATTCACACAGTACATTTTTTTAAACCCTTTCTTCCACTTTGATAACCTAGCAGCCGTTTAACTTAGGATATATATTGCTTATGTCATAATACACTGGTTATCATAAATTAACATTGATCAGGTGTCCAGTGGACATGTTGTCGTGCCCACTGCAAATGGTCCTTCCTATGGCGTGACGTGAGCGGCACGCAAATGGCTGATCGCCTCGCAAACAGACCACCTTCATGAAGGCTTCTATGCACAGTTGACATTGACACCAACCTTCCGGTGGTTGCAGCAAGAAAGGCTCTAAGAAGAGTCCGAGCAGTTCTATTCCTGCATGCACATAATGTCAGATACCGGTCATTGGTGTTGGTCCTAGCAGTTGGCCATCCTTGGCTGAACCTCCTAGATGCCGAATCTGTGGTTTGAAATTGTCTCCAAAGTTTGTGAACCACAGAAAGACTCACATTTAGCCATCTGGCCACTTCTGTTTGACTTTGTCCTGCCTCTAGTCTCTCAATGGCTCTCCATCATGGTTGTGCAGGCAAATGATGCCTGGAGGTCATTGTTATAAATTGGCTATCTCAGATTTCTGATGTCACTATCACAGTGAAATATGTGGGCTTGCTCTCACACATGGACTTTTATGCTCCTCGCAGATGATGTATTCCAAGTGCAGCACCACTTATTTGCATATTGCAGTTTTACTCAGCTACTCTTACTTGGCAACATATTCAATTTTACACGGTTTGGCTTATTTTTGTGATTTTTCCTTAATTTATGATAACCAGCATATATGAACTTTGTTGCCTTTTTATACTAAACATTCATAAGTATACTTTATAAAACATTTAGAAAAAAAAATTAAAATAACTTACCCAAGTTGCCCAAAAAATATATTTTCTTGAAAATTTTTTTCATCTCTCAAATCTTCAGGACTATAATGACCAAGCTCATCCCTAGTAAATAATATTTAAAAAAAAGTTCATTTAGTATTTCAGTTACAACAGGTCATTCATCAACTTTCAGCATTTTTTCAAACTACATGCGAAAGCAATCATAAACCTGAAAACTACAATTCTGTTAAAAAGCTGAATGAAAAAATTATTCTTATAATAGCAAAAAATAGTTATAAATTACTGCCCATTAGAACTATAACAGCTGATTTGAATTAAATTCCTCAGATTAACAGTCTATTATGGTAGAAACAATTAGTGGATTCAAATATTTATTATATTAAAAAGCAACAGAAATATGTTCAATCACGGTAAAATACAAAACTGAAGATATCAAATGAACAGCTAAAAAATGAAACAAATCAAAATTACTTGTAATACAAAGAAATGTATTGACATTTAGTTACAGAATATGGACCTCATTATGCATTCAATAAAGGTACTGTTGAGAATAATCACATTTACTCCTTGGTTTGTGATTTGATGTTATATGTATATTAACTGTAACTGTTTATATCTTGCTTATGCTGTATTGGCAACACTTGTTCAGTGTAGTTTTCTGTTGCTTGTGTGGTATGTAGAAGTGTGCTATGCCATGTGCATGATTAATTCCATCTTTTAATAAAGCCTCTACTTAATTATCATCGGCCTTTGATTTACCTTTTAAATCTTTACAGCAGAGCGTGGTTCTGATATTGAACACGCTAGAGGTGAAGCATTTATATTTGTCTTGTGGAATTTATTTGTTTGGAACGGAATCACGCGTCAAGTGAAATTTGAAATGGCAGCACGTGATGAGAACACAAAGTATTGTGTTGAGCCGTTTAACGGTAAAAACTTTTCTCTGTTTAAGCGCCGTGTTGAAGCTGTGTTTGCGGCCAAAGAACTTGATAAATATTTAGACGTTGAAGCGGATGAAACGAAAGTTGCTGAAATCAAAGATGCAAAAAAGGCTTACGCATTGCTGCTAACCCTTTTAGATGATGCTATATTGGCGACCATGTCGAGTGAATCTTCTGCATGTGAAATTTGGAGCAGTTTAAAGAATAAATACCTAAAGGTGAGTGCAGTTAGTCAAATATTAGTACGAAAGAAATTATTGACACTAAAGAAATGCCAAGATTGCAGTATGCAGTCACATATTAACAAACTGTTGGCGATCGTAAATGAATTGCGACTCTCGGGTGCTGAAGTCAAAGATATGGATGTAATTATTTATTTGTTGATGTCGCTACCTGCTGAGTACAACATTATTAAATCGACGACTGAGAACCAGCCAAATGAAATGCTTGCACTGGACTTTGTCATGCAAAGACTCTTGAATGCTGAAGAATTGCAAGGTGAGAGAAATTCTTACGGTTCTAGTGTTTCTGGCTCAAGTAATAACGTAGCTTTTAGCGCTGATAAACGTAATATCATCTGCCACAAATGTAAAAGTAAAGGTCATATCGCCAAGTTTTGCAAGAGAAAATTAGTTTGCTTTGGATGTGGTCGCCCAGGGCATTACAAAAAGGACTGCAGATTTAAGCATAAATCAGATTCAAAGAATCGGCTGCAGTAACATTCATGGTTGGCGAGCCTGTTGGAAATTTCATTCTGGATTCTGGAGCTTCTACACACATGTGTAATAAAGGTGAGTGATTTGAAGATATTAAACCTTTTTCTGGAACTGTTGCATGTGCTTCGAAAAATGATGTTTTAAAGGTAGAAGGTATTGGTACAGTATCTGGAACATTAAATGGAAGAGAAATATTACTTAAAGATGTGCTATATATGCCTGAATTGAACGGTCAATTAATATCTGTGAAGAATATTCAAAAAGCAGGTTACAGTGTAATTTTTAAGAATGACGTAGCTGTTATTGAAAATAGGAATGAAAAATTTGAGTTTGCTAAACTCAATGAGAAAGGACAGTATGTGAGTCAATTTGAACCTGTTAAAGCTTCAACATACATTGCAAATCATAATGCAGAATTATGGCACAGGCGTATGGGGCACTCATCTGATAAAATACTAAAAGAAATGGGTTTGCCAGTATCTGAGTCACCATCAAGTTTTTGTGAAGAGTGCGTAATAGCAAAACATTCCAACACTCCTATGAACAAAGGCCCTAGAAGTAGAGAGCATGTGCCGATGAGAATGGTACACACTGACATATGTGGTCCCATTGATCCACCTACTAGGGAAGGTGAAAATTATTTTGCTACAATCATAGATGATTTTTCTAGATTTACTGAAGTGCATCTCTTAAAGCACAAGGGTGACATAGATGAAGTGTTTAAATTGTTCCTAAAGCAGAATCCTGATCTCTACAAAATCCGGTGTGATAACGCTAAGGAATACGTGTCTGGGGAACTAGCTCGTTATTGCAAGAAAAATGGTGTTATGATAGATCCTGCTCCTCCATATTCCCCTCCTTTGAATGGTGTGGCTGAGAGAGCCAACAGATATCTTTTAGAGAAGGCTCGAGCTCTAATATGTGAAGCAAAGCTTTCTAAATCCTTTTGGGGTTATGCTGTACAAACAGCTGCATATCTTAAGAATAGAATTCCAAATCAGACTGTTGAAAATCTATCTTATGAGCTCAAATATGGGAAACACCTGATTTGAATATTATTAAGGTGTTTGGATCTGATGCATACATGAGAGTTCCTAATAACTTAAGAAAGAAATTGGATCCAAAATCAAAAAAGATGATTTTTATTGGATATTCTACCACGGGTTATCGTTTACTGGACCCAGTCACAAATCATGTTGTGGTTTCTCGAAATGTATTGTTCAATGAAGAGAAAAAGAAATGTATCTCAGTTCAAGATGTTTTTTCCATAGAAAGTAAAAATCCTGCTAAAGATGAAGTAATATGTGATTCAAGTGATGTAGAATCTAGAAATCTAGAAGAAAGGCATGAAGAAATTACTAGGCAAAGAAGAAATATAAAATTACCTGTAAAGTTGAATGATTACTTTGTGTATGAAGCTAATGTGGCAACTCTTGACACAGTAATATATGAGGATATAGAAACATTGCCAAAAGAAGAGCAAGTCCTATGGAGGAAAGCCATGGATGAGGAAATAGCTGCTCTTAATAAAAATGAAGTGTGGAAGTTAGTCAATTTGCCAAAGGATGAAAAGCCAATATCCTGTAAATGGGTGTTGCGTATCAAACGAAACAATGTTTACAAAGCTAGACTGGCGGCTCTTGGCTTTGAACAGAAGCCAGGCATTGATTATTTTGAGACCTATGCTCCTGTAATTAGCACATCATCACTTCGCTTTCTTTCAATTTGTCCTAGCTATCATTATTCAAAAGAATCTTGAAATCTATGCATTAGATGTAAAGACTGCATTTCTGAATGGTGATCTCAAAGAAACAATCTACATGGAACAACCAATGGGCTACAGTGACAACAGTGGTCGTGTGTGCGAGCTTCTTAAGAGTCTTTATGGACTTAAGCAAGCACCGAGGCAGTGGTTCAAGAGATTTACTGATTTCATAATTCAGTTAAGCTGCCAACAACTAAACTATGAAGCATGTATTTTTGTGAGAAGAACTAAACAGAGTGAAATATTTATTGTGCTGTATGTGGATGACTTGCTTATTGCTGGTTCTAATGATTCAGAGGTAAGAACTGTGATTGAATTACTTAGAAATGAATTTGAGATGTCCAAGGCTGAAGTTGCAAATGAATTTCTAGGAATAAGCTTTGAATATCCACAGAACAAACTTACTTTAGGCCAAAATGCTTATGTTGAAAAATTGTTAAACAGATTTAGAATGTTAGATTGTAAGCCATCTGATACTCCCCTAGTGCCTAAGTCAACTTCATCAAATTTTGTGAATGGTGAAAGATTTCATGGCCCTTATCGTGAACTCGTAGGTGCTTTGCTGTACCTATCTATGACAACTCGTCCTGATATTCTGTATTCTGTGAACTGTCTGAGTCAGATACAAGAGCAACCCACTAACAGTGCTTGGGCTGGTCTAAAGCGAATTCTTCAATATTTAAAAGGGACATCTGATCTCAAATTATTATTTTGTGAATCTACTAGTGTTGATATTATGTTAAATGTTTATGTTGATGCTGATTGGGGGTCAGATACATATGATAGAAAATCTATTTCTGGGTATATTATTTTCTTTAGTGATTGTCCTGTAACTTGGTCTGTTAAGAAGCAAACATCTATTGCTCTGTCCTCTACTGAGGCAGAAATTTTGGCTTTAGCGAAAGCTATTCAGGACCTAACTGTATTTTATAATGTAACAAAGGAAATTTTAGGAGTCGACAACATTAAAGTTTCAGTTTATGAGGATAATCAGTCTGCAATTAAAGGAATATTAAATGAAAGTAATTGTGCTAGACTAAAACATTTGGATATTAAATTAAGATATGTTAGAGATATTGTAAAATTGTATGATATAAATCTTGTATATGTTTCTCGTGAAAATCAGGTAGCTAATTTATTTACAAAATGCTTGCCTAAACCAAAATTATGTTATTTAAGAGATAAATGTAAAATAATATGTGATTAAGGGAGGGTGTTGAGAATAATCACATTTACTCCCTGGTTTGTGATTTGATGTTATATGTATATTAACTGTAACTGTTTATATCTTGCTTAAGTTGTATTGGCAACACTTGTTCAGTGTAGTTTTTTGTTGCTTGTGTGGTATGTAGAAGTGTGCTATGCCATGTGCGTGATTAATTCCATCCTTTAATAAAGCCTCTACTTAATTATCATTGGCCTCTGATTTACCTTTTAAATCTTTACAAGTACAAAGTTTTTTTCCTGCTTTTTACTATTAAAAATAAAAACAGAGATCCTAAAATTCAAGAAAACGATTACACATACCAAGATCAGGATAACATAATCGAGCATTTTTATGCTAAAAAGTCTCTTCAAGTTAAAACATTATTACAATATCAAAACACACACAAAAAAAAGCACTCAGTCAACATACAAAAATTATTTTGTACTGAAATACATATATAACTACTATTAGTAACAACAGCTATGAATTAAAATACCCCTGCATGTTATAAAAATCTTCAATTAAATATATCTCAATTCCTACAAATATAAGCATTATGAATTACACATACAGAGATTAAATCATACATATAGATACTACTAAGAAAAGTAAATACACAATACAATGTATTTATATTGCTTTAACTACTCAGTTTCTTACCTAATTTAAAATTTTAATTTGAAAGATAAATTAAAAGAACTTATGTTGTTAAATGGCAAGATCATGGAGAAGTGTCAATTTCCCAAAATCATAAGGATGATAGATCATATCTTGTGCAATGTGAAATGTCAATGCTTGCCTCGCAGCATGAATGGTACATGTCCTAGTCTCAGAAGGCAATGTAATAGAAGGTAAAAATGGAAAATGTAGGCTGTACATGTCTCTTATATTAATATTTTATTGTATATAATCAATTGAATTAGAAGTAGAATTACTGGTACGGAATGCATAACATAATGGTTAAAAACTGATACAAATTTATCAGTTCCAGAATATAACCCTCTCCCAAAAATCCACTTTTCATAATGATATCAAAAGATCTCTATCACCTTTTTTGGGAAGGGATCAATTTTGTATTCACCATTTCAAAACAATCTCTAAAGTCACGCCTGCAGATTATGTAATTTTTGGGTATAGGAATAGGAAGCATGTGTTTGTCTCAGAAAAATATCTATAGAAGTAGCTTTCAGAGCAGGGATTTCATCTCAATGTTTCATCTTCAATTACAGTCCTGCCTTTAAATACCATCTTTGGTTACAGTTTTGCACCTCAATTTTATTTTAATTATTCTACAAATCTTGTTTCCTACTACGCCTGTCATTCGATTAAGAAATACTATACTAAGAGACTGCCTCTATTAAAATTTCACCTTTACTTCTATTCAAAAAGCTTAGTTAAATTCATAAATTTTATATATACCAGGTGACCCAGAAGTCCATTAACATTTGAAAATCCAATAATTCACGAAATAATGTAGGTAGAGAGGTAAAAATTAACACACTTGCTTGAAATGACATGGGATTTTATTGAAAGGCAAAAAAAAAAAAAAAAAAAATATTGCAAAAAAAGGCCAACATACGGTGCTGGGCAGCAAAATGTCAGTGACGCCGCATGAGAATAGAATCGTGTATGAAATCAGCTGTAGTGAGAGAAGAAATCAATCCCTTCATTACTTTATCATTTTTCTATCTTCACCTCCAGGTGTTGGTCACATTGTGATGAAGATTTATCACATCAATTATGATCAAAAAGGTTCTGCTATTCAAACTGTTCATGTGATGGGTGCAAGGTATGCTGGTACTTTTCAGAATCATATCATCCCTAGTCTGGCTGATAAACACCTGCTGGAAGGTATGACTTTTATGTAGAATGTCATTCCACTTCCTATTGCTACATGTGTGAAAGATCTCTTGCACACATAGTTAGGTGAGGATTACATGCTGAGCCAATACTTCTGTCATGCTTGGCCTCTCAGGTCTCCAGACTCAGTCCATGCAAATACTGGTTGTGAGGTTACCTGAAATTGCAAGTCTACTGTGATCATTCCAACTTCACTAGGGATGCTAAAAGATAACATGTGGGGGCAATTTCTCACCATGCCAACAGATATACTGTACAATGCTGTTGTTCACAACATTGCCCCTCGACTACAGGTATTGTTGATGAATGACGGCTGATATGTTGAAAATTTGTTATAAAGAACATAGGCTTTGCTAAAAATCAATTCTTATGCTAATTATTGCTTTTTTACCACACGAAGTGCCATCTGTTAGCTGTTTTCAGCACTTTTTTGCTTTCAATAAAACCCCATGATATTTCAAGCCTGTGTGTCAGTTTTTACCTCTCTACTTACATTATTCCATGAATTATTGAATTTTCAAATGTTAACAGACTTTTGGGTCACCCAGTATAATTACAATACTGGAGGAAAAAAAAGTTAGTTTGATACATTTAATGACTATTTAACTGTAAATAAGCATTTTAAACTGATGTTGCATTACCATAAAGCTATAACTTAAAGTATTTCCTTATTAAAGCAGCCACTACAATATGTAAAAATTGCATATTACAATTTGTGAATTAAATTTTAAACACAATTAATATTTTAAAATATTACAGTCTGTGAACAAGTTTTTCAATTTTGGTAACGAACTGTAGTGGCTATTTTACTTTAAGAAAGAAGTACCTAACTTAAAAATAACTCATTGAGCAAGCAAAATATTACTTGTTTGTTGATATTATGGCAAAATGTAAGCAAGCAGTTTAGGATTCAATGACAAAACTGTTTTTAAACACACTGGCTGTCAATAAGTATATAGATGTAAATTACCTAAATTATGTAAATGAAATGAAAACTATATAAAACTTAAACAGGAGAATATAAATAAATGAAAAACACATTGAATATAAAAAAATTTCAAATTGCAATATCTGGAAAAATATGAAAGAAAAACAATAAAAAACTAGTTATTTAAGTACCTTGTTGGAATTTCTCGATTTGCTCTTTCACATTGCACTGCATCAAAAAAGGCAGCATTCCAAAATCTAATGGATCTCCATATAGGTTGATCCCTTAAATAGCTGAATAAATATTGCCTAGATGGTGGTCTTCCTTCATGACTAGCTAAAATAAAATATTTCTGCCATTTAAAAAAAGACATATGTGCTATGGAAATCATTTTTTGTAATACTTAAAACACTAAAAAATTAAGAACAAAAGACAATACAACTAATAAACTGCATTTATGATTACTCAGAAATTCTCTAAATTTGGTAATTTTGCAAAAGTGTATTCAATATTTAGAATTTTAGCAATGTACAAAACATATTAACATTTGAACAATTTTCCCATTTCACTGATCCAAGATTTATTCAAAATTTTCCTTAATCTTCCCTCACTCTAATTTTCTTGCATTCTGTATTAGTCCTAATATAAGGCACTTTTGCACTTGAGATAGGGCTGACTTTTTTAAAGTACACTCTTGTGCCCATTTATCTTTTACGTACTCAAAAATACCGATATTCCAGAAAATATCCAATCAATGTAAGCCATTTTTGCAGGGAATATGTGAAAGACAAGCTTAATTAGCACTACTGAATCATAAGTGATCAGACTGTTTCTGATATAAAATAAATGTGTTGTCATCTCACAGTGTTGTACAAAGTGCCTATCAAAGTAAATTTTTGCAGTACAGCATTTAATTTCAGTATGTAGTGATTTGAAACAGTTTGTTATGGCTCTGAAATATCATTTTGGAAGACTTTGTAAAAGGGGAATCATTAGCCATTTAGAAGCAAGGTAGATAATCATGAAAGTAATGAGGTATGTGAATATTTCAAGATAGTCTCCATGTTGTGGAAACTATTTCATAATTTTGGAACTGTTGTAAGGAGGCCTGGAGAAGGTCATAAACAAATAACTACTTCTCAAGATTAATATGCAGCAATAACTGCCCATTATAATAGGAAGTCTACTGATCAGTAGTTAAGTTCAGAACTTGCAGCTGCCATTGGAACTGTTGTTTTATGGGAAAATGTATACAAATACTTGATAAAAAAGTCCTTCATGGCAGAAAGCCAAAGGTACGTGTTTCACTGGCTTCACCACAAAAGAGAGATTGCTTTAATTGGTGCAAAGTACATCAGAACTTGAGTTAACACTTGAGTTAGTTACCAAGGTTTTACTCATTAGTCGAGGTTTAGTTTAAGATCATATTCTAAACACCTCTTAAAGGAAAATTTGGAGGGAATCAGGAATGTAATATATCCCTTTGAACATTATGGAACATGACCATTTCAGTAGCGTAGATGTGATGGTATGGATAGGAATACTGATTGATGGACTACTTCCTCAAAACATCGGATCTGTGAACAGCTAGAGATATCAGAATGAGATCTTAAAACCTTAAGCAAGACTTTTCAAAGAAGCATGTGGATTTATAGATAATAATGCATACATCTTGAGAAGTAGTTTTTACACACCTTGTTGATGAATTCCTTGAAAGTGAATACTTTCAGCAAATATCATGGCCAGCAAGATCTTCAGATCTTAACTTGATATAGAACTTAAAGGGACAAACTTTGGATAAATAGTTGCATGGAAATATCCTCCACCTAGAGATGCAAATGCCTTGAAGCCCACATTGCTGGAGAAGTGGAATTTAATTCCCCAAACTGTGATATGTTATAACCAGCATGAAAACAAGTTGGGATATGTATGTTTAAGTCAGGGAGGTCTCATTCTTTATTTTCTTTTTGATTTTTTTTTTAACTTTCCTTGTAACATACCATTATTATATTTTACTGTTTCATGCTCCAGGTTTATATGATATGAGGTGCTCTTAAATAGTTTCCTTTATGTATTATGATGTTATGTATCTTTCCACATAAATTCATAAAATTACAGTTCACAGTTTCAACAAATCCTTGATTTCATCCATGCAAAGATAATTTTGGACATGAGTGTATTTTATATAAGGAAAAGAAGTACTGCATATAAAACAGCTTCATATATGTAACCTTCATATGTCAAAAATTTTCAACAAAAGCAATTTATAAATGGTTTAAATACCACACTATAACTACCTATGTAGTTATTTTTTAAATATAAAAGTAAATATGTTTTCTTTGTTTGACAGATTATGACAAAATATGCAAACAGCTAGCTGTCTACGGGTAGAGTGCCTTTATGGAGAACTTGGTAGATATGATAATCTGGCTCACATTCATGTTACACAACACAAACCTATGCAACCAGTTCACTCTCCAAATAATGTCTGAACTACCAGTGTTAAGCAGTCTTAGCAACTTGTGCACTGGTATGCCCATTAAAAATTTAGAAATAAAGGATAAATTACTTTATAATGCAAAAACTTGGTTCATGAACTCAATTAAATTTTGAAGATAGTTCGTCACTCCAAAATATTCATAAGCCAAAATAATGTTTCCCACAGGAATTAATCCAATCTCAAATCCCAAATGGTCACTTAGAAAAGAATATTTTGAATTAAATTCACAATCCAAAACTGATAGAATTCATTAAATCTAACACATATACAATATTAACATATGCAAAATATTTAATACAATTCTAAACATATAAAAATAGGGAAGTTTGAATTAAATTTTACCACATCACTACGAGGGAAATTTGATCATGTAAACGGCAACCAAAGGAACAAAATGTTTTGAAGTTTGAAAGCAGTATTCAATCATAAAAATATCAGATAGCTGCTGTTTTTCTGGATTTTTTTTTCCTCTCAGTACTGCTCGCCTTGGCCTCTTTTCCCCTTAAAAATTTGTTCAATGTAATTTGTTTCTAAGTTTTAAAATGCTGCTAATGCAATACATAGCAGTTTCATTACAAATATTTATGCCATAGCTTACTACTGCTTTATCAAGTTGATAATTTTCTATGCATCTTACCCCATTCTGCACAAATTTCACAAATCAAATAACTAGGCACACCCTCCTTCTGTCGTCGTCTTCTAAAGACATTTTCTCCCTTGCATACCTGCATTTTGGAGTATCATTAGATGCCAACTTGCTTGTATGTATCTTGAAACATAATTCGTCATCAAGACTTTTTCAATTCTAAAATTCATTCAAGAATCAATTTGTTCATGATCCAAGGTTCAGTTGTACACACACAAACACATTTTACTGTTAGATTACATATAGAGAACAAGTGCTATAGAGTTTCATCATTTTTGATAGCATAAATTAAACGAGACCCCTAAAGTGACTTATCAATATGTCTTTGAAATTATGACAGAAACATGTGAAGCATGTAAAGGCCTCTTTTATTTAACTCAGATAAAAGTTTAACAGAAGGTACTTCTTGTGTTTACAGAAACAGTGAGCCTTTGTGGCTTAAATCAAAAGGAGACAGATTTTAAACTATGACAGAGTAACTTAAGGTAGCCTTATGCTGACACAAAATGTGCAAGCTGTCTCAGACCTAATATTAGCGTGACAAGCTTAATAGCGAGAATAACACAATATCGCAGATATACTGCTAGTAAACATGGCCTTCAGCAGGCAGAACACACTCTGATTCTACCCTATAAAACTTTCCTTTAAATACAATCTCCTTTTGACTTCTTCTGAATAGACGCAAACTAGAAATTTGCATTCTGGCAGGAAAATGGAAAGCAAGAAAGACAGCAAAGGTAATTAACATAAAATAGCTGCTTAGCAAAGTGCATTAAGAAGAAAACATCACAGACTTAAAACAAAATAAAGTGTCACCTAATAGCAATTAAGTTTCTCCTAATATTTCTTGATTAAAAAAATAACTTTCACTGATACTCTCAAACTGTTTAGAGAGCTATAAATACTTAAATGGATTTTAATAATAGTTACTGCAATAGCAACCAGTCATTACAAATAATGAAACACAGATTCAAAGAGTATAAATATGATACATGGAATAAATTGCATAATTGCATATAGTACAAATATTATAGACATGATAAAGAACACAAACATGACAGCTATAGCAGACTGTGGAGAGTAATTATTCACTTATTACAAAGATAGAAAACCATTAAATAAATTATTTCACTTTATTATAAAATCAGTATTTACTTACTTTCATGATAAAAAGTGAAACACATGTTCATTATAGATTTTGCTGGAGAAAAATCATCTGCTTCTGCACATTCAAATAAAACAATAGCAAAATACTGCACCAAGCTATAGAAAGTTGATTCTTTGACTAATTTATTATGGACACGCTGAAAAATGTGATATATACTTGTAAATTTATTAAAATAATTGTATAATTTTCATAAGGGTATATCAAACAAACTACATATCACTTACCTGACCATTGACACATCGAGCAAACCAAAGCCTGCCAATTTCATGACGACAAAGCTCTCCAAATTTTGCCTTTTCTTCAAATGATATAGAAGAACTATAAATAAATGGCAGAAATTAGTCCAAGGGGGAAAAAAACTGCAAAAATTCTAAAATATAATAAAAATAAGCTTACCAGTCAACAAAAACTTTTTTCACAAAGTGCCTCATGAATTCCATTGCATCCAAGGTAACATCATCTGGCTGGCTGTCATTACTTGGACTAGAAGCCCAAGAATGGAGAGAACTGCCAGAACCAGATCTTCCAAAACCGATTCCTCGGCCTTCTGGAATCGACTCTGCATCGGATGAATCAAGACTAGTACTCTGACCACAAGGATCAGATTCACTGCCAATGCCAACAGATTCAGTATGGCGGAAGACATAGAAAGGATCATTTCTGGACGTCCTATAATCAGTAGCACTAGCAGATAAACTACTGCTATTGCCTAAGCTCTGACCACTGTCAACTGTATCAAGAGATTCCTGAGAATGATCTTTCCAAGATTTTTGCTTTATTTCAAATGGACTGATTTCAGGCTGCCCATATACAGATCTATCTTTATGTTTAGTACCCCTACGTTTAGTGTAACGATGCCTTGCTAGCTGTTCAGTTTTGGTGATGGGCAGACTAATTCGACGAATATCTGCTTGGGAACTACTATTGGAGAGTTCTTCATTGATTGCGGAGTTCTTACGTGATGTTTCATCACTTCTTGACGAAGAATCAGAATCTAAGGCATCTAAACTTAAACTTAAAGCAGCTTCTAGTTTTGATGACAAATCAGTTAAAAGTCCTGTATTTGAACTTATCACAGAACTCAGAAACCCTTGACTTTTTTCATTCTTCCACTGTTTCTCTTCATTTGAAGTCGCAAATATATTTTTCCTGCTAAATGCATTGTGACTACTGAAAACTGAAGACAAAAATGATTGAGATTTTTTAGATGATTCATGCTCTGGCACACTGTTTTCTGCAGAACTCTGAGTCAGTCTTGACTGCATATTTTCAAAGATATATTTACCTAAAGAAGGGAAAAAATCATTGTAGCATCAGCATTATATCTGAACTTGAAATGAAAGTTGAAAGATAGATTAAAGAAAATCCACAGTGTCAAATGAACAGTAAAAGTAAAACATTTCTAAACATTGTTGAAAGTAAGAGCTTCTTAGCACATTTACAGCAATATGAACAAAGGTGCTTCTAGAAATTAATTTTTTAGACTTGTTGAACAATGGGATCTATTTTTGGCAAATTTCATATAATTTTTACTGTAACCATAAATTTTGACAGCAGACAATAATATAGGTAATTAATGTCACATTAATATACTTATACAATGGGTAATTACTTAATTTTCAGGCCTGAGACAAAGTGACATTTATTAGTCTGGAGAAAACACATGAAATATTTAACTTCTTTCACAAAGTAGATCAGATAAGATTTAGAAACAATAAGTTGTTCTATATTACATCTGTAAAATCTTCACTTGCTAGAACAAAAAGTAATAAAAGTCTTTTCACAATGGGGGATAAAAACAGATTCGGCAGTTATGTCAAACTATTTAATACAAAATGTAAATAAGAAAGGAATTTCTTAAAGTTTGAAACAATAATAGCTCATGAAGTTTAATGTTAAGGGTCCCCTTGAGTTGTAATTGCTTATAATGAAGACAGGACTGAATTATTTAATAATGACAAAGCAGACAATAGGGTTATAGACCTAAAGGAAAGTATGCTTTTCTGAAGGAAAGGAAATTGAAACATATTCACATTTCTAAGGAAAAGATCATGAAAATACCCATGCAGCTAGCCCATTGGCCAGGATGTGAGCCTGGGCAAACTATCATTGTTCAGTGGTTTTATCCACTTGGCTACTAGCAGGCCCTACTTATAAAGATGATGACATTATCTGTGTTCATCAGCATTGGCACGACAGCCCCTTTGTGGGCCCTGACCTTCAGAAATCTTTCCCATTCCAACCCCCTTCCAGCAACTGACCTCCAGTTAACTTTTAGAATGGCAAAATTCTCATCAAGACAGTCCCTCTATCTTTTCTCAGGTCTTCCACAAACAGAAGTTGTTTTAAAGACCTTAAGGACTGTTCTCGTTGCATTCATTCTCAGGAGGTGAACTGCCCATCTCATTCTATTTAATTTTATGGATTTATTAATATCCTCATCTTTATAAATTTTGTAGCATTCAAAGTTATATTGTTTTCCAAAACAATAGTTCTGAGACTCTTCCTTTCAAAGACCACCAAGATTCTTTCCTCCCTCACAGTCAGAGTCCACATTTCTGAATCATAGGTTAAAACATTTTATTAATACCTTGAATAATATAATAATTTTTTTCCTTCTCTTTATTCGACAGGATTTCAGAAGAGGTCTTAAACCAAAGAAGCAATGATTTGAAGCAATAATCCTTTTCCTGTTTTCAGGATTAATATCATTGTGATAGTTAATTTCAGAGCTCAAATAGGTGAATGGCAAAATTCTCATCAAGACAGTCCCTCTATCTTTTCCTAGGTCTTCCACAAACAGAAGTTGTTTTAAAGACCTTAAGGACTGTTCTCTTTGCATTCATTCTCAGGAGGTGAACTGTCCATCTCATTCTACTTAATTTTAAGGATTTATTAATATCCTCATCTTTATAAATTTTGTAACATTCAAAGTTATATTGTTTTCTGAGAATCTTCCTTTCAAAGACCACCAAGATTCTTTCCTCCCACACAGTCAGAGTCCACATCTCTGAATCATAGGTTAAAACTTTTTATTAATACCTTGAATAATATAACTTTTTTCCTTCTCTTTATTTGACAGGATTTCAGAAGAGGTCTTAAACCAAAGAAGCAATGATTTGAAGCAATAATCCTTTTCCTGTTTTCAGGATTAATAGCATTGTGATAGTTAATTTCAGAGCTCAAATAGGTGAAATTTTTCAGATTTACACAAATTAGTTTAGATTACTTTCACAGATTAGTTTAGAGGGTACTTACATATTACTGCAACTCTCTCAGTTCAGATTCATAATGTGATTAGGCATTTACACGGAAAATCAATCAATAAACCTATTTACAAGCAGGTTTTTGTTTGACTTGTTCCAATAGAAATTCCGTGGTGATCGTTTTAACAACAGTTTCAAAGCAATTTTTTCCTTTAGCAATATTGCAGCAAAGTACTTTATGTTAAAGGCATTTTATAAGAAAGATAATTAAATGGTCAATAACCTTCTTTGAAGTAAATATGCTTCTTTTTATATTAAATTTAAAATATCTTAATGAATATTTCTTAACTTTTAAGATAGTGTCATATGTAATATTACTAAACAATTTAAGATATTTAAATTTACAAACATAAATTCTGAAAGAAAAAAAAAATGTAAGAAGCTTGTTGTTTAAAACATGGTTTATTTAATAATTTTTATTTTTCCCATCAGCATAGCCCCTTTTTGAAAAGGTACAGTACCCTTACTACATTACGTGTTTAACTAAAATGCAACACTAATTTATTAATTTTAAGTAATTAGGGCATATTAAATTCATTTTAACAAAAGAATCATGTATGCTCATTTCTTTAATTTTTATGGAATATTAAGTTATAAAAAATTATTAAATAAGAGAACTGAGAAATATTTGTTATAAAACTAGTCTTTACAAACATTTAATATTCAAATACTTCACATATGTGTGTTTCAGTAGTGAAAATATAAAAAAATAATCTAAATATATTTAAAAAGAACATTTAAACAATTTTCAAAACTAAGAAAAAATAATCCTTCTATTAAATGTCTGCACGTAAATTTCAAATTTTTTATCGCAAAGAAGGATATCATTGAATTTTCCAGCTGCTAAATCTAACCAATGAAATCGTTTAAACGTGCATGTGGATAAACACACACCCACTAAATGTGGTGCGATCTTGGTGAAGGTCGCTCTTGACAAACGTACTGTCATTTACAAGCCACCTGTTTTTCTCAAAAACATTCCATCGAGATAAATCTTTCTAGAAATGAGATAATGATTCCCCCCCTTTTATATATGTATATTTCTTTCAAAATATCGCATTGCTATTATTATTCACTCTGTATATATAATATACAGTGAAATGAATTTTTCAAATCAATATATAACTGCCGCTTCAGAACACTTTCTCATGCTCGGAAAAGGAAGAATAAATCAAAAATAAATCATCAGTGAAGGAAATATTTGAACCTTAATTAATATTTATTACTCATTATTCCTAAATCTAAAAAAGGATGAAAATAAATACTTTTATGTCATTCTTAGGTTTATATTATTAGTCGTATCACAGAAATTCAAGACACAAACAAAAAAAAAGTTATGAATATAATATAATCAGTATATATATATATATAAACAATTTGAAGCAGATATTATTATTACATGGTACACATTACTTGCCTGCTACTAATTAAGAAACTGATAACTCACAAAACATTTTAAGGCAGCAATTTAAAAATCTTCCTACTGAAACAAATATCATGTATTTTAAGAACATGAATTATATAGTTGAAAATGGGGATATAAGGCATATGCAAACATGAAGCCTTTAATAAAATACTGCACGTTGAATTAATTTTTAAAATAAAAAATTTAGTGATATCTTTTTAAATTTATTTTTTGCCTCAAGGTTTATGATACAACAAATGCTTTACAGTATACTGTTAATATAAACTGATGCATTCCTGTTATACTGTACTTTCCAGAAAACAATTAACTCTAACAAAGCCTGACGTAAATATGTTTTGAAATTTTGCGAGATTATAATTTAAAGCTTGAATAAACAATAAAAGTAAAATAAAAATCAGTTCCGAATGAATATGAAAGCACAAAATACGTGCAAAAGGGGGTATTTACAGTTATATATGTAAGAATTCAGAACTAGAAATATCACACTTTTAAGTAGAAATCTCGTTTTCATTATAATCAGTTAGTTTAAAAACTCTCGTTACAAATTTAAATTCTCGTAACGTAACACACTTTTTTGCTTTACTAAGTTAATTATTGAACTTTATGAAACAATTATGAGACATTTTCATGTCATAATATTAAAAAAATAAGTATAAAGAATTATTTAATAGGTCAAATTTATTCCTCTTAGTTTAACAAACTTCTTGCGCATAAAAAACAAACAAAAAATACTGACTATATTATAACAGAGTATTTTAAAAAACAACTGATCTGATAATTTGTTCTACAAAGCTGGAAAAATCCCAATATCAAAAATTACAGTTCAGAATTTACATTCTACTCTAAGATAATGTTCCGTCTTACCGGTCTAAATCAAGCTGTCACCTCACCATTGCTCCTTCGCCAAAGTCAAATGTCAGATGGTTAAGAGAAGCTAAATGCAATTCCGTAACCGGCATTTCTTCTTGTTGCTTGTGCTTAATTAAAATAAGAAAGGCGTTTCCAGACGCTTTACCTATTTAGATGTGCGATGAAAGCGACCATCTCTTCGTAACGAAATATGCCGACCCTCAAAAATGTACTTCAGAGGAAAAATCATGCCGGTATCGCTGGATTTCATGCTCTACTTCCATCTGCTACAGGGTGTACCAAGTTGGCGATTGATCGCTCCTTTTATCATTTTATCCGTGGTTTTCAATGTACGAAAACGTTATTTTTTTAGTATCTTGAAGTGATGAATATTTATTTATGCGGCTTCCATCGCTCGCAAGAGTGCTGGATGAAAATCTCGAGCACAGCATTCCTAGAGAAACTACCTTATGTGAAAGGAGCTAGGAAGAAGAAAAGACTTTAAAAGTGAAGAAAAAGAATGCTGGCTCTTTTTCATTCATAATCTAAAAGCGAAACTTACTGATTGATTACCCGGCTTCAGGCCTAGTCTCAAGGATAAAATTTTGGAAACTCGAACATTTTGAGAAAATAGCATGAAGATAAAAGTCTGTCAGTGAGAAAAGGAAAACAGTGAAGCTGGCAGAAGTATAAACAACAAGACCTACTAAATGCTTGCAGCATTTTGCGATAAATAAAAGTAATGCTGAAATTTAAATCTCACAGGAATTATAAAATTAGATCCGCAAAAAACTAGAAAAGGATGGAAATTTAGTATTTTCCAGAATTATATCGTGTATTCTCAACTAAATCAAAGATCAAGAACTGTTTCGGACACGTGCGATTTCCAAGTAAAATATCTTAATCCAATAAAGGAAATTCGATGTTTACCGTATTACCACGTTTATTACTTCGAACAATTACATTCATTTTTTTTAATTACGAGGATTTTGAGTGCTGAACTTTATAATACATTATGTGATGATTTCAGTTTCGGTTATCAGATTGTTCTGTTACATATTATTAAACTGACTTTTTATTTGCTAAAAAAAAATGCATAAATATCATTATTTTTATTACATTAGAATACAATTCTATTCGTTTTTATTTGATATTTTATATCTAGTCAGCATTTCTAAGAGTATTCATCATCATAGCACCAGTCGAACAGCATTTTTAAGATTTCCTTTTATATTACGTCAGATCTAACTGTAGCCAAGTGGTTAAGACAGCTGAATGCTGGAAGTTCGATCCCAGGCGAACGGACTAGCTTCCGCGGTTTACCCCAAGTATACCCCGAATACGAACCAATTTCTCTCAGAAAGTCCCCCACAAAGGCACCTTTTCTCTTAAGTAGACATCCCTCTCTGGTTTTACCATATTCGAATAAACTAATTTCCTATTACGTTGTGCTTCTGTTGTACATACATTATGATGGATACGTTGGTCGTGCACTAACATTCATCAAAATTTTCTAGACGAAATTAAATGGAAAATCCAGGAAATTAACACTAAGCCACATGTTACATTTCAAAACTTTGGAGTTTTTTAGAGCTCTTTATTTTGTCATTGAAATTGTTTAGCTTTTTGGTTACCTAAGAAGTTTGTCATTATATATTAAAACGCCTCCATGCATTCTATAAAATCTCATTCAATATTTTAAAAAACACTATTATATTGCCCACCAGCGACCAAGCGGAAAAGTCGCTGAATACTGATAATTTGACCTGAGTTTAAAGTCTAGTGAATGGGTTGGCTGCATGGGCGTTTTCCTAGTTTTCCCCTTGTACAGCGTGAATATGAGACAGTTTCAATCAGAAAGTTCTCCACGAAGGCATCTGTTTACTTATGCAGATAGCCCTAGTGTGCTTTGCCATAGTAAATCAAACCAAATCTAAAGCGATATAATCTAATCAGAGGAGACAAAAGAATTTGTTTTCTTGAATCTTGAGAAACAGAGTCTTTCAAATGAAAATGCTTTCTTTCTTATCCACTGCCCCACCCTCCTCATGGGTTGAAAAGCTGAAAGTGATGAAACACTAGTTTTTCATCCTAGGTTCTGTTCCAAGTAATCGAAAGGGCTTGTTGCATGAAATTTTCATGTTCGTTCTTCATGCATAACATAAATGAGAGCCTTTTTTTAGGTATTCCTAGTGTGCTTTTTCATAATTAATTAACTCATTTTCCTACCTGTTGCCTTCGTAAAGCTTTCCGTCTAATTTAGGTTGATGTGAAGAAAGGCTAAGTACATTTTCTTGAAGACGTAAACTGTATTTTTAGTTGATGGAATGTCTTTTTCTTTTTTTTTGGGGGGGGGGAGGATATTATGTTTTCCT
Organism: Stegodyphus mimosarum; assembly: GCA_000611955.2. Lineage (NCBI taxonomy): Eukaryota > Metazoa > Arthropoda > Arachnida > Araneae > Eresidae > Stegodyphus > Stegodyphus mimosarum. Next base: position 1,904,214 of record KK115971.1, read on the forward strand.
TTAGCCTTACTTTCCTACTCATTTAAAAAGCAACAGCAATTCGCGCATTCATCTGGTCGTCCAAGAAGGACATGCCTTACTTTCAAATCTGCACATGCATATCAGTGAGTTTTTTAGTAATTTACTGTGCTTGCAAAATGCTTATACATTTTCATATCATCAGGTTCCGATTTACAAAACTTAGAACTCTTCCTCTAATCTCTTCAAACATAGTAGATATCAATGATGCAAATTATATAAAATATTTTATAAAGTACCCTTTATTCAATATATTTTTTCTTTAAAGTTGAACAAAAACTTTATTTCACCTTTTTGAAAGGTTTTGATTCTTTAGCTTCGGCTGAATTTGTGTTTCATTTATTTCTCTTATCTTCACTTTATATGCTTATATTTTATATAGATTACAAATTTAGACATATTAAACTAGTCTTCTTCTCTAAAGAAACTAATATATATATATATAACTAAAAAGTCAGAAGACATTTTCTTAAAAGATCATAAGAACAAAGTTTAGAAACTAATAGACGAAATGCGCAATTGCTGCATGTTCGTAAAAAGTGAAAAGATATCATTATTTTTATTACATTAGAATACTAGTCGTTTTTTATTTGATATTTTATATCTAGTCATCATTTCTAAGAGTAATCATCATCTTTAAGGAAAGACATAAAGTAGAGTTTAAATGCATGTTTACATTTTCTTTCCTGTGAAAGTTCTAACTATTATGTATCTCGAATAAAGTAGCACCCTAAGGCAGTACAAATAATCATGGGACAATATTGAAAGCATTGCAAGCGGAAAAAAAATATAAATGCGAATAAAAATAAAAAATAAAAATTATTGATCTCCTCAGATCAACGCTCCAAACAGAAATTATAAGGGAAAAGTGTTTAAGCTTTGCACCGAGTTGATCAATGAGTTCCGAACACAGGTTTCTTTCCTCTATGACATTTGAGATTCAGGACCGTAAAATTCGAAAGAATTTCAATTTATAGACCATTGATTCTCAACCTGAGCCGCGGCACTTTTGTGTGCCGCCAGATTCTGAGTCAGGCCCAAAAGATTTGAATAAAATTATTCAAAAAACTGTTAGTGATCATTTGACAACATTAGAGGAGAGAATGATTCATTATTTTCCAAATTTAGATATAGAAAAATTTGATTGGGTTCGTAATCCATTTATGATAACGAATGCTTCTGTATTTGAATTAACTTTGATTAAGGAAGAAGAACTAATTTCGCTTTCTAGTAATCGAGATTTAATTTTAAAATATTCGGAAGAATCCATTAATTCATTTCGGATTAGCAGTAGATGCGATTATCATGGCCAAAAAAGCTTTAAAAATATTATTACAATTTTCTACATCTTATTTGTGTGAATTCGGATTTTCAGAATAACCAACATAAAAACAAATGAAAGATCGAGACTGCTAAATGTGGAAGACGATATGAGAGTAGCATTGTCATTTTACAAACAAAAATAAATGAAATTAACAAAAAACATTAAAAACTTAAATTTCTCATTAAAAGTATTCTTATTATTAACTTGTAATTAATCCCTTAATAAACGTACTGCTGTTTTTGAAGTGCATATTACAAAGTCCAGTCACATTAATGTGACCACCACGTACTTTCCATGTCAGAGTTAAATAACCAATCACAGAAGGCAGGTGGCAGCACAGTGCAGTTGAGCGTATATAAAGGGTGTGTGCGGGCTTCGGAAAACATTTCAATCGTTGGCGTAATGCAGAAACGAAGCGATTTATCCGACTTCCAAAAGGGCATGATCATTGGCTTTCGGGCCAAGGGTGGAAGCATTTCCGAAACGGCTGAGTTTGTGAACTGTTCGCGTGCCGCCGTGGTAAAAGTGTACCGTGCATGGCAAAATGGGACTGTCCAAAATCAGCGACGTGGCAAATGTGGTGCACCACGGGCCATAGATGACAGAGGCGAACGACGATTGCGGAGATGCGTTCGGGCAGATAGACGGGCTACCGTTGAGCAACTGACCACCAAAATGAACCAAGGGGCTACCAAAAGTGTCTCCCAAAGTACTATTCAGCGAACATTGCTGCGTCTGGGCCTCCGAAGCAGACGCCTGGTTCGTGCACCTATGCTGACTGCTGTTCATCGACGGCGAAGGCTAGAATTTGCACGCCAGTACAGCAGCTGGACGTCCACTGAGTGGCGACAGGTTGCGTTTTCGGATGAATCGCGTTTTATGCTCCATCGGACAGATGGACGTTGGCGTATAAGGCGTGAAACCTCTGAAAGGAACCACCCTGCAACCATTGCCGGAACGGTCCAAGCTGGAGGCGGGAGCATTATGGTCTGGGGAATGTTTTCCTGGCATTCTCTAGGTTCACTGATCATTGTGGAAGGCACAATGGATCAATACAAGTACGCATCTGTCCTTGCGGACCATGTTCACCCCTACATGCGCATTGTTTTTCCTCAGGATGATGGCATCTTCCAGCAGGACAATGCGAGGTGCCATACAGCTGCCAGTGTACGTGCGTGGTTCGAAGAGCACCAGGATGAGTTTACCGTCCTCCCCTGGCCAGCAAACTCACCTGACTTAAACCCAATCGAGCATCTGTGGGACCATCTCGATCGAGTTGTTCGCGCCATGGATCCTCAACCGCGTAATCTAGCGCAGCTGGCCACGGCATTAGAGTCGGCATGGCTCAACATCCCAGAGAACACCTTCAGGGACCTATGTGACTCTCTTCCTGCACGTCTCGCAGCAGTCCGCTCTGCGAAAGGTGGTTATTCTGGCTTTTGACAGATGGTCACATTAATGTGACTGGACTGTGTATTTTATTTTACATTCGAAATTATTATCATAAACTATTTTGCACAGTGTATTATAGGTAAATAAACAACTTTTAAACTTATCTTTTTCTTTGTGTGCCGCCAAATTTTGAAATCGTTCAAAGTGTGCCTCGACGAATAAAAGTTTGAGAATCACTGTTATAGACCATCGTTTAGAGACTTTCAAATGCTCAGATCTTTTCTCAACCAGATTCGCAACTCTTAAATAGGAATATTAAAACTTAAACACAGATACTCAAAAAAAGCAAAATAAGATTCGAATTCAAAAAATTTTTTACATACAAAAAAGCAATCAAATATTTAAAGGAAAATGAAGATATGCAATACATAATAGTTAGAACCTTCACAGGAAAGAAACTGTAAACATACATTTAAACTCCACTTTATGCTTTTTTCATAAAGAATCTTTACTTTTTACGAACCTACAGCAATTGCGCATTTTGTCTATTAGTTTCTAAACTTTGTTCTCGTGATCTTTTAAGAAAATGTCTTCTGACTTTTCAGTTTTTCAAAACATTTTTAGCAGCTTTAAGAATTTAAAATATGATTTGACTATCTAAAACTTATATATATATATATATATAAATTTAAAAAGTCTGAAAGTTTTCAGATCTTAACGATTGCCTAAATATTAAGGTTTTCTTACGCTTCTGCTGAGGTCGCAGTTTACCAGTCTGCTGTTGCCATTCACTCTTGCTAACCCATTTTTTATTGTTTTTTTCGTTTTACTGTTCAGCAGCATTTTCCTCCCACTTGCACTCTAAACAATTCAACAGCAAAATCACAAAAATTTTAAAAGCAGCATATGTTTAAAATTCTCGATGCAGTGTTAAATGTTAGCATACATTTTTATATTTTTTTCAATATCAGTTCATTACATCAATGTTCATTTTTTTTAATAACATGGCCTTTCAAAACACTTTCTTTTTTATCTTTTTATTATTAACGTTTTATGCGTTAACTTCATTTATTAAACATCATGTTCTTCGCAATTACATCACATGAAATTCAATTAAACAGCAAAATCACAAAATATTTAAAAACGGTATATTTTTAGAATTTCCGATAGACATTCTCGTGAGCTAGAAATAAAAATGTTTTATTCCGTTCCGTGTTGCCACTGTTCGCTTTCATATCGTTGAGTTTGTTAAACAAAAATGCATTTAAGTTTTATAAAACATGAAATATAAAATTCGAAATTCAGAATTCCAACTTCGATATGCATATGCTCGGGTGGATGACTACGTTATTGAAAATTTGATGGCTCTAGGTACCCTCGTTTTCTCTCAATGCGAGGAATATACATACATACAGAATCCTTATTTAATTGCTTTAGAAATAATGCAGGGCGATAATATTTGGTGTCAACAATTTGAAAAGTGATTCGCCGTTTATAGTTAACTCATGAAAAATCCTGCAAATTTAAACTTCTTTCCATTGTGGGAAATTCTTATTTACGGCTGATTTTGTTTCCTCCGATCGAGAAAGAGAAATTTGTCATCTTTAAAAATTATAAAAACGTACAATAACGTAAGTATCGCAACTGCTGAAACTTGTAAAATAATCATTAGAGGAATTTTTGGAAGTAATAATAGTTTAAGTCTCTAATTATGAAGTTAAACTAAAGATATTTAATTATTGTCCTTCGAAATATTTTGGCAACAATATCATTTGCTATAGTTTAGTTCAGTTCAGTTCAGCTCAGTTAACGATGAATGGGGACACCTTGCCAGTGTCCCCATTCATCGTTAACTGAGCTGAACAGGGAGCCCATATTCATCATTAACTGTATTTATTTAAATTTTAAATTATAACGACTAAATTAATTACATGTTTCATATTACAATACATAACTCTAAAGTATAAAATTTGAAACACATTTACATGAACGAAACATAAAAAGTAAAAAAAATAAAAATAAAATGCAATTGTTTCAAAATAAAGTTCATAAAACCTGTAAAATTCGATCTAGCATTCATAATTTTTTATTTTTAATTTTTATGTGCATAAATACAATATATATTTAAATTTATCTTTAGTAATTTTTAGATCATAGAATTAGAAATATTAAAATATTTTTATGGCCAGGTTCTTTTTGACTCCCTGTTTTTTAATGGGAGGGGAGGAGAGACAGGGAGACGATATCACTAAAGAAAATTTCTCGATACACTGACAACTAGTATTTTGCTTATACGTGTATAAATATCAATATTCAGTATGAAATAATTAGCACTGTGTGTTGCAAAGCTCGTGCTGATGAGAAATAAATCATAATGCCTTTATTAAGCCTTTAAAATCCTTACGCACTTAGAATTGCTTATAGATGATCTAATAAATAAATAATCCAAAAATTATGATCACAAAGCTGCTTCCCTCCTGTTTTTGTACGCAATGTATTCGAAGATGCTTGGAAAATATGTTTATCTCTATCTAGTAAACAGAACATGTAAGGATTTTTTTGTTTTTCATTAATGGGAATTTTAGGAGCTATTAGTAAATCATTATTATTATGGACTACTTTTGTAGCTGAACAGAGATGAATTGTTGCGATAGGCTCGCTGAGTCGTCTGCCTAGAATTTTAATATTATTAAAGGTGGCGATTTAATTAGTACAACATTAACGTAAAGAGTGAAAAATGCAATACCCAACAATGAGCTCTTTGGCATGCCAATATAATTAGGTAGTAGTTGTTTGTATTGCAATTGACATAATGTGTACTTGTCTGATAGGTATTTAATTATGTTTACTCGTATGTCTTAACAAATCAAGCACCATAGTGAGTTTGTTTAAAAAATCGCTAGACTCGACCAAAACTTACTGCAAGGAAAAATTATTTCGAGCTCCATGAAATATGACGTCACTCTGTAAAACGAAAAATAATTCTGAAGACTCTTAATGATTAGCTTTTTTTTGTGTGCCAACCTTACCCGTATTCCATGAGTTTGTTTTTTGAGTTGTAGCTTTCGTTTTGGTTTTAGATGTAAACATCAGTAAATTTGAATTTAAATGAAAGATTTGGAATCTTCTTTTTTAGAGTTTTGACATATGCTTCAGTTCCAGGCGTGCAGGAAAGATTTGAAATTAGAGTCTACTATATTATTTTCTTACCCTCCCCTCCCCCTTTTTTTTAACCTGGTTGCTGACTTGGAAATTTTTTCTTTTTATTGTTATTATTATTATTCCTTTCGGCTTACAATCGATTTCCTGAGCAACGATAGAGCCGAAAGAGACATACAATAGAGACGAGTTTCAACAAAGACAAAATTACCAGTGTCAAACAGTATGAGTTAAGAAAATTTTCTCAAACGGAAGGTTTCCCACCAACGACATAGCGGTAAAGTCGCTGAACACTGGTAGTTCAGTCTGGGGTTCAAATCCCCGAGAACGGGCTAGCTGCGTGGGCTCTTTCGTGGTTTTCCGCTTGTGTAACATGTATAAGAATCAGTTTACCTTAGAAAGTCCTCCACGAAGGCAACCCTTCCCTTAGGCATCTAGCCCTCGAGTGTTTTGCCATAATCAAATAAACCACAAACAAAAGGTAATCATTTATTGTACCAGCTTTATTATAAGCAACAATAACAATGAGATTAATGATTGGGGTAATATAGTGATTTTCTCACGTTATGCGACTTTTTTTTTGGGGGGGGCATATTCTTTATTTAGAATTTTAATTGTCATAGCGATGATAAAAGATTCTTTTAAGTGACCTAGTTGAATTATAATTCATTACTGACGAAATCACTTACATTGAGTTAACAATAACCATCCGCATTCAATGACAACGCGTAATTTCATAACAGTTGTTACATAACGTGGTGATATGATTAATTTTAATTTCAATAATTTAATTTTACATAATAAATATTTCTTTCTATGGGTTCTCTTTGATTGCAAATTTTTTTTAGTAATTCTTTTACAGTTTTCCATTTTATCAAACGTATGTTAAATGGAAATAAAAATCGAATCATGAATTAGTGATTTACAGAAATTCTAATTCACAGAAACACCAAGCAGGCTTGACATTTTGATTCAAAATTGCACTACAAGATGATTTTCAATCCAATAGCGAAATTCTTAATGATGAATTAATTAATCCCTTGAATTCTATGATATAATGTTAGTTTTCCTGCTATGGATGCGTATTTATTGTCTGCTAAGTGCTTAAAGTTACTTTCCATATCACTTTTTATCAGTTAGTGCTCATTCATTTTTATCGAAAATAAATATTTGAAACGAAATATGATAAACAAAGGATTATTGTAAAAAAAGGGATAAAATGATAAACAAAGGGATAAGGACGTAAAATAGCAGGTTTTAGAACTATTCAAATCTCATATAATGCGCCAAATTTAATACGTGACATTTTAGAACTTCTTAGTTCTGCGTATCTCATTTCTTATGACTGACACTTAAAGCTTCTGTTCTTCATATCAAATGTCATTTCTTAGCCAGGAGTATTTGAAACAAGGGTTTACCATAGATAATATTGCTGTTTGATGTTATACATTGGCTGTAAACTTTGATAAGAATTAAAATAAAAAATGGGAAGGGGAGGGAAATTATGGCGCGATCCGGAAAGCAGTGTTTGCTTGCTTGATTTGAGCATTCATATGTTAATGCTTATCTTTCTCAGCTTCTTTACCCAAGGACGCTAAAGACAAATCGAGAAGCTATGACTTCTTTCTCTTTACTGTGACAAAAAAGAATATTTCCACAATTAGTTATTATTTTTTAAATTTCAAGAGCGGAATTTGTTGTCAGGCAAGCAATAATCTACCAGCAAGCGAATGGTTAAAATTGCTAATTTCTGGTAATTTATTCCGGGTACAGTTTTCTGCAAGCAGATTAATTGTTTAAATTTTTCATGATTTCTTAGGTGGCTCGTAACACATGTAACGCGTTCGAGTCACGTACCCTCCCATAGTCCTCTATCAAAGCCTTTCCCCCTTACGCGAGATAAAAAAAAATCTAGCTTAAATTTGAAATCGTCCTTAAGCCATCTTTTTAAATGGTTCACTTTCTTCTTTCTAGATATAAAACAATAATATGCTCAAAATAAACCTTTCTGGAGCCCTTCATTTTAAAAACAGTCGGATTGCGATTTAACAAATCTCGCTTACAACGAATCCCTGGATAAAACGAACCTTTCCTATACACTTAAATTATTTTATACTGTTATAGCGAACCTTTAAGAGTATGAAAATGAAATATAAGTGGGTAAAGTCGGGTTAAGTGGTAAGCCGAGTGGGTAAGTCGAGTGGTAAAATCGTTAAACACTGGTAGTTTCGACTTGTGTTCGAATTCAGGGTACTAATTAGGATGGAAATAATACTAATTAGGAGGAAAACTAATTAACCATTCGTAAAAGAAAACACCTTTGCTTTATTTTCGCTTTATCTTCATCTCCGTGTTCTAAACGAAGGCTACGAGAGATAGGTGTGATACCCAGTTCTAGGAGAAGGAGAATAGAATAGCATATCTTTGGACACCATATGGTGTACATGCCCATCGAATGAAAAAAAAAAGTTAATGGGTTCTCTGATTCCATCCAAATTCTTTGCTTGAGCAGCCAGACAGAACGGAAGGCTGATGTTATGATAAAAATTTTGTAATTCCTGTGTTTAGGAAAAGTAGTAGTGAACCTTATGTCCTTGCGATTTTTGAGTTGATTCCTTTTGAGGGAATAAGATATTTTGACCGTTATTGGTTTGTTTTGCTTGAGCATATATGTTCTTTAAGTTTAATCTTCCGAATACGGTTTTTGTGTTCTTTGTGGCTTTCGCAAGATAGATTTTTTATACAGCTTATTGAATATTTGTTTCTCACCCATACACAGCTTCGTGGAAATAATTGTATTTTCACGGGGCACTGAATAAGACACGTAGATAAAGAAATTATTCTCTTTTTTCCTCCTTCCAGAAAGAACAAAACTATTCCATATTCTTTAACCAAGCTCTCTGAATTCTGCTTCTGGGTTAAAAATTCCTCCTCATGGCGTGCTGTAAAATATAAAACTTCTGCGCTTAATATTAGATGAACATTCATGAAAAATATAAAATGGATGCAGCCAAATCGATAGCTGCCAGAAATTCAGTTTATCCAAATCTGCAGTTGAAACCATAGGAAAAAAATTTAAACTCTATAATTTCTGCTGATAGAAAAGTTTGGATATGAGGAAAAAGTTGAGAAAGGGGGAGCACAAGGATTCTGAAAATATTCGCTACTCAAAAAGAACCCATAATCTGCCAGTATCTGGTCAAATGCTTCAAACAAAGGCGAATGAATCTGCTAGAAACTTTAGACAAATTGGAAAAGAAAGAAAAACATATTTAATAAGTGGAGTAATAATAATTACAGTTAAATGTTTTAGATTTATAATTCAGTTCTTTTGGTAGATGTAACAAGTTAATCTACTTTTTTCTTTATTCGTCATTAAATTTTTATACATTTTGGAGAGGTAGTTTTTTTTTTTTTTTTTTTTAATCGGATCAAATTCAAATGTAGCGAACTGCAGTGGGTATAGAGAACCAAATTTCCAACCTCTAGAAGTTGCTTATAGTTCTCGAAGTTCCTTCCTTCCTTCCTCGATTGCATAATATCGTTACGAATGATTTTTGTGCAATTATATGTGAAATTATTGCATTTTTCTGTGTAATGTAACATGAAAAATCGAGAGAGAGACAAGCTATGCCGGAAAAGTAGGAATACAGGGGAAAGGTCTGTTTAACATTAAATGGGTATTTCGGTAACTTGGCGAGATATTGCCACGCTGGCAACGGTTTAGCCATTAATTTTGTCGCCATATTTGGCGAGAAATACGTAAATATCGCCAAACCTGACGAGAAATACGTAAAGCTCGCCAAACTTGACGATCATTTGCGACATTTTGCGGTTCCTGTATCACCGTAATAGGTATAAACTGAATAAACGTAATTGATCATTATACTAACTGTAATAGTAATTCGACCTTCATATTGCCTTCCAGTAATTTTGAGAAGCAGAAAATACTAGAAATATCTGGGCGACCGAGTGGAAGCTATATAAGACCGGAGAGAGCACTCGTTTCTCAGTTGTTGTTGCGAGTTGTTAGTTCAGCTTGAATTCGGACTATTGTGATATCTCCGGGTAGCTTTCTCTTTAGATGCGCTTTGCATTGCGTTGTGTTTAACGTTCTTAGTAGTTTGAAGTGTAATTTTTGATTGTACTCTGCGATACTGTGAACACCTGTACGAGTATTTCTGTGTAAAATTCCAGAACTCTGAAATGATTCTTTTGATAGAATACATTTTATCATCCTATCATCAGATCTGTGTGGATTCAACCTACTGCGCACCCAGCAATATTTTTATACAACGCTAATGATGCATGTAAACGGCAAATGTTAAACTAAATTAATTTATCCCTATTATAATTAAATTTAAAGTTTAGCTAAACTGATAAGTATGTGATAATTTGTCCCTCCGCTAAGCAATGTAGCAACTTTATAGACTTTGCCCTCCTTTAGGAGCATAAAGTAGTTCCAGACTCCTAACAGACTTAAAGCGAATTATCCCTACGTCTGAAGTCACTATAGAGATTGGAAAAGGTTTAAGCGTTTAAGCAAACTTATTTATTAAAACAAAATTTGAACATGAATACTTCTTGTGCTAACAGAATCAACCACCACTTATGGCGATGTAACTAAGGTAACAGTCAAATTCAAATTTAAAATGTAGAGTAATCAAAGACTACGCAATTAAATTTAAATCTAAGCTGGCTCAAGAATTCTAACCGGCATAACAAATTCAAATGTCGGCAGCAAAACGCAAAACCGAATAATTACAAACTTGCCCGCTAGATGCAGAAACACACTCTGTCTTACCCAAAAACCTCAGCTTAAATACTCTCTAACTCAATTTAAATTCTGCTGAGGAAACGGAAAGGAGAAGTTATAGTAAAGGCTGAAATTGTTAACAACTGATTAGTTTAAATAATAAAACAACTTAACTATTCTTTGCGTAGCATCGATAATATTATTTTCTTCTAATGTTTGAATGAGCTCAACTAAATATGTTAATTACTGCTTATCGCTGATTGCATATTCACTTCGGTACCGCTACGCCACAAATAAAGAACTTAATCAACTGCCATTTCTTTATTTTTGCAAAGTCATCCAGCTGCTACAACGATCTTCAACGTCAAATCCAAAGTTTTCATCACATGTTTCCATAACCATCTTTATGCAGCTTCTATTCCGCAACCATTGGTCACAAACATATTACGAAATCTAATTTTCTGTACCACCCGTTGATCTCTATAGGTAAAATTAATGACATTAATAAAAATCAATTACATTTATTCTAAAATTAAAAAAAAAATCTGAAAGGTTTCACATTTTAGATGTTACCTTTATTCATTAAATATCATGTTCTTCGCCCTTGAACCATAAAATTCAATTCAAGAACAATATCGGAAAATTATTTTTAAATGAGCATATCTTTATAATTTCCGATACACAGTCTCGCGCACCGGAAATAAAATTTTTTTTTCTGTACAAAGTTGCCATTGCTCGCTTTGAAACCCTTGAGTATGTTAGTCAAAAATTCGTTTTAAGTTTTACAAAATATGAAATCGATAATAAACCAAATTCCAAATTTCAAATTTGGGCTTCCAGATGCCCATTTTGGCAGGAGGATTACGTTATTCAAAATTGGATGGCTCTAGGTATCGTCGTTTTATCACAATGCGAGAAACATCTATTCATTTATGCAGATTCTTCATTATTTAATTTCTTTAAATATAATACAGGACGATAACATTTGGTGGCAACAATCTGAAAAGTGAAACTACGCTTTTAGTGAACCGATGCAAAATGCTAAAACGAAATAAATAGTCCTTCTGGGCAAATTGCCAATTTGGAGTAAAAATGTTTGATTCCCTTACGGTAAAAATTAACCTATATGTAAGTCTTAAAGTTTGAGACTATATTGAGCTGTCGTACACAAACTGAAGAATATTTAGGTGCCGTATATAAACTGAAGAACAAAATGTTTTCTTTTCAATTCGTGTACGTTTTTAAAAAATGAAATATCAGCCTAGAAAAAAACTTCTAGTATTAATAGATAAGCAGTGAGCATTGTTATGAAAACTGTCGTAAAAATTTATCTAATTTCTTTGTCTTTATTTTTATTTTTATTTATTTATTTATTTATTTTTCAGAAAAGGTCCTTATTACACAGTCCAGTCACATTAATGTGACCATCTGTCAAAAGCCAGAATAACCACCTTTCGCAGAGCGGACTGCTGCGAGACGTGCAGGAAGAGAGTCACATAGGTCCCTGAAGGTGTTCTCTGGGATGTTGAGCCATGCCGACTCTTAATGCCGTGGCCAGCTGCGCTAGATTACGCGGTTGAGGATCCATGGCGCGAACAACTCGATCGAGATGGTCGCACAGATGCTCGATTGGGTTTAAGTCAGGTGAGTTTGCTATCCAGGGGAGGACGGTAAACTCATCCTGGTGCTCTTCGAACCACACACGTACACTGGCAGCTGTATGGCACCTCGCATTGTCCTGCTGGAAGATGCCATCATCCTGAGGAAAAACAATGCGCATGTAGGGGTGAACATGGTCCGCAAGGACAGATGCGTACTTGTATTGATCCATTGTGCCTTCCACAATGATCAGTGAACCTAGAGAATGCCAGGAAAACATTCCCCAGACCATAATGCTCCCGCCTCCAGCTTGGACCGTTCCGGCAATGGTTGCAGGGTGGTTCCTTTCAGAGGTTTCACGCCTTATACGCCAACGTCCATCTGTCCGATGGAGCATAAAACGCGATTCATCCGAAAACGCAACCTGTCGCCACTCAGTGGACGTCCAGCTGCTGTACTGGCGTGCAAATTCTAGCCTTCGCCGTCGATGAACAGCAGTCAGCATAGGTGCACGAACCAGGCGTCTGCTTCGGAGGCCCAGACGCAGCAATGTTCGCTGAATAGTACTTTGGGAGACACTTTTGGTAGCCCCTTGGTTCATTTTGGTGGTCAGTTGCTCAACGGTAGCCCGTCTATCTGCCCGAACGCATCTCCGCAACCGTCGTTCGCCTCTGTCATCTATGGCCCGTGGTGCACCACATTTGCCACGTCGCTGATTTTGGACAGTCCCATTTTGCCATGCACGGTACACTTTTACCACGGCGGCACGCGAACAGTTCACAAACTCAGCCGTTTCGGAAATGCTTCCACCCTTGGCCCGAAAGCCAATGATCATGCCCTTTTGGAAGTCGGATAAATCGCTTCGTTTCTGCATTACGCCAACGATTGAAATGTTTTCCGAAGCCCTCACACACCCTTTATATACGCTCAACTGCACTGTGCTGCCACCTGCCTTCTGTGATTGGTTATTTAACTCTGACATGGAAAGTACGTGGTGGTCACATTAATGTGACTGGACTGTGTATATAGAACCTTATAGAATTCGGGCTTTAGAAAACACTGGAAGGCTTCAGTATTGGAACATAGGAACTTGTAACATTATTTTACATAGATTAAGAATAAAAAATCTGATTTGGCCGCCACATGACTTCCTTGTATACCACATGACAATTTTTCTGCACTTCATTTAAACTTATATCCTCGAATTATTCTAACTTTAATAACCGATCACTCAAGGCAAGTTGAAAATGACATCAAAAACAGTAAATTTTGAAATTAAATATCTCGGTCATTTTTTGTCGTACGGGAATCAAACTTCTTATTATTTTATTTTTTCATAACGAGCCTTTCCCCAGTATAAGTATAGGAACCTGGAGACCACATTAAAAGTTAGATTTCGTTATTCGCCGAAAATTAATTTTTTTTTAGTTTGATATTGCCAAAACATGGATACTTAAACATTGTCAAAACATGGTTAAAACATTTTTGTAACTGGAAATGTGTAATTACGACCAACTATTACGAAATAAAGGGCAGCGTAAGACTGAACCGGCTAAGATGGTGCTTATACATATTGTATATATATATATATATACAATATGTATAAGCTGCGGGTATATACCCGCAGCCTTAATCAGCTTAAATATATATATATATATATATACAATTTAACAAAATTTCTATTCGTAAAAAGCAAATTATTGTAAAAAATTGATTAAAGAAATTATAAATAAATAATTTATATTGCTGCGAACTAATCTACAATATCATTTAAATTCTGAGAACATAAGTAAATCAAGTGAGAGTATCAAACTCCATTAACAAATATAAAATTCTAATAATTTTTTTTAAATCCTAAAAATTATAAAAATTCATAAGTGAATAATTGTTGAGCTGGCAGAAGACAGACTTATCAAGGGGAAGTTGCCCTCAAACCTAACTCCTCAATTATTCAATTCGTGTTTCGTCTTTCATGTAGGCAAGGGTAAAATTCAAAACCAAAAGTAAATCCAAATGATGTGATTTACCAAATATAATACATGTTTGATACTGACGATTGATACGGCAACAGAAAAGAGAGTTTGATACGTCAACAAAAAAGAGATGTGTGCATTTACACATTTTAGCAGTCCCATATACAAAATTGCAACGTTCTACGTCTAACTGTTTTTGAGTTATGCGTAATTCATACGTACATACATACGTACTCACAAATAGCTTGAAAAAGTTCCTACTGAATCCCTTTTAAGTTCATTTTACAAACCCTTTTGGGGGAAAAAGTCTTTCAGTCTGTGCGTGACGTCTCTACGTAAGCACAGAATAAAGGACTACGTATAGATGTCATGTAAAAAATTGTCCAGATGGATTCGGGAACGATCAAACTGGATATTTCCGTTGATATTATGATAACGAAAATTTTCGCAATTGCAATATTTCCTTTACTTCCTACAAGGAAGTAAAAATGTGTATAATTTAATGAGTTTAATTATACTTTTTAATCGACCTGTCCAGAAAAACCAAAAGGATATGAAAAATCTCAAGTTTGAAAACTGAATATCGCGGTCAATGTTTGTTGAAGGGAGTTGCATTTCTGCTATTTTAATTTTTCAAATCAATAGGAAGTTTTATTAAATATAAGTAAGTGTAGGGACGGGAATGCCTTATATAAAGTTAGATTTTGTAATTTTTACAAAATTGATTTTTTTGAATTTAAAAATATCATTTACGTTATTTGATCTATTTTTTGTAAGTAGATGTCCATACGATTAACATTTGCAAAAATGAAGTGCGAATAAAGGCTTTTGTGGACACAGTGTATATGTACTCAATGCTTTATTATTTTTGAGACATATATTTGAGACAAAAATTCCCACCAATTTTATCAAGGATTATGAAGCTTCTAAAAAGAATGCCTTAAAAATTAAATTTGGTAAATGATACCGAAGAAATTTTAATTAATTAAGTTGTTGCTTTCCAAAATAACAAAATTGCATTTCAGCCAGCGCTCTGCTCATAATTTAAAATAATTTTTCGCTGAATACACTTCAGACAGTTGCTTCGTTATTTACATGGTTAGATAAATATTCAATTAAAATACTGTTCCTTATGCATTAGATAAGTTATACAAGTAATCGAAAAATTAAATTTGTCACCGCAATTTTTGTATTTTGCAGATTATATAATACTTTATTTTCCCCTCTCCCTTTCAACAGTTAAAATTTTAAAGATGTAATTAGTATTTTCTTCAAATTAGAAATGATCTTATAACTTGATGCCATTTGATTATTAGTCCAAAGGGGCTTTGTCCCTGAAGGACTATTGTTTTCGTTTTGCGATTTTGCGTTGAAACACTCTGAATGTCCGTTTCACTTTTCAAATTGTTGCCACCAATATTATCGGCTTGTATTACATTTGAAGAAATTAAATAATGAAGAATCTTCATGAATGCATGTATGTTTCTCGCATTGTGATAAAACAACGGTACCTAGAGACATCCAATTTTGAATGATGTAATCCTACTGCGAATATGGTCATCTTGAAGCCCAAAATTCGAAATCTGGAATTTGTTTTATTATCGATTTTATATTTTGTAACACTTTGACGAATTTTTGATGAACAAACTCAAGGCATTCAAAGCGAGCAACGGCAACGTTGTACAGAAAAAACAATTCTATCGCCAGCGCGTGAGAGTATGTATCGGAAATTCTAAAGATATGCTCAATTTAAAATTATTTTGCGATATTGCTCTTGAACTGAACTTTATGTTTAAGTCGAAGAACAGGATATTTAATAAATAAAGGTAACACACAAAATGTTAAAAAAACGCCCCTTTGGACGTAATTTAAAATCTGAACCCTTTCAGATTTTTTTTTTATTTTTTAATAATCAAATAATTGTTTCAATAATCTTTTGTGATTAACAAATGCAGCACTCATTACCTTCTGCCTTACAAATCTTTCTATTTAGAAGATTTCTGTAAATAACTAAAAGAAGATGATAAAATAATTTTCACTGAACTAAATTTCAATCTAATTCATTTTTTATTCGAGTTTTATTATTTAAATGTAAATAAATGCTTTATTTATATCATTATCCCTTTTGGCTAAATAATATCCGAATTCATTTTTTCCCCTAAAGTTCTTACTTTCATTTTCACCGGAATAATGCGAAAATAAAATGCGGCCTTTTCCGATTTCACGGGAAATTGGTAAATATTGAGTAAATGCAATTTTTGATGACATCACAATACTTGAGACCCAGAACTATGTTCCTGTTTTAACAAACATCGTATAAATTATTAGTAAAATCAATGAAGAAAGTAAAGAATATGAAACAGAATGTCTTAAATCCTCAACACAATGTTAAAGATCCTGGAAATTTCAAATTCAGCCTGTGACGCATTCCATTCTTTGCACAGGTGCTGTTATGAAGACCTAGTCTCTCAAGCTCTCTCTGTTAAACATGACACAAGTGACCTTTGTCAGAACTTTGCTTGAAGTTTTCTGCATTGTGACTCACACGGATCACGTAACTTGAGTCTACTTAGATATTAATGAATTTCTTCAAGCTTGAGTTCAGTTACTGATTCATAAACACCTTGCCCTAATTTATAATTTTTTAACATAATATTGCAATAAAAAGAAAACTCACAAATTTAATTCGTAGTGTTTACTTATTATTTAATAAGTGCAAAAAATTCAATTATCATTTAAAGTCTGTTTTAATATGAAGAAGCTAAATGTATTTCGATGGAAAAACGCTAGGCCAGGTTTTTTGGAAATTAGAATTATTATGCGCAAAAGTATTGATCCATATTCTTTAAATATAATACAACAAATGCTAGTGACCTCTAGTGGAGAGAAAGAAAACCACGAGTCAGAATTGTTGAACAATGAAGTTACATGGTATTTTCTCCCTTCTTTCTACATGCCTTCGTGGTGTAACGGTAGCACACTCGACGCGTATTCGAGAGGTCCAAGTTCGAGTCCTGGAGAGGGCATTGCTCATTTTTCACGTCTCCAAGCATCAAAATAACTTGATACCATTATGATCCTACAGTGGCACCCGAACTGAAAAAACGTTGGTGAATGATGATTCTTTACACTAGGATTTGGCTCCTAATTCCCAATCGTTCTTTAAAAGGGGGAGTAAGTAAGGTATTTTCTCCCTCTTTTCTACATACCTTCGTGGTGTAGGTAGCACGCTCGGCGCGTATTTGAGAGGTCCAGGTTCAAGTCCCGGTGAGGGCATTGCTCATTTCTGGCTCATTTTCACGTCTCCCAGCATCATAGTAAACGTAATAACTCTACAAAAGTTATGATCGACGTTAACTCATATATTGATGACGGTGGTAAATTTCAGGGAACTAAATTAAAAGATTTTTTTAGCACTTTTTAACCAAAGACAAAATGAAGGAGCAGATGGGATAGAAGAGGTTAAAATACTGAACAGTTGTAAGTATTGGAAAGGACCCGACTAAGTCAGTTTGAATTTTTAGATAACTTCACAAGCCATGAAAAGTCCACTTTTCTTATTTTTCAGGTAGGTAAACAGGATTATGAGAATGGTAACTATACGATGACTTTAGGTAAACCTGGAAAATATGGAACCTTACAACCTCAGACCTAATTGCTCTAATCTGTATCGAACCTTAAGCATTACGACAATACTATATTAGGGATATAAAAAGGAATCTGATGAAATGTTCTTACTTCGAAACGCCTTCTCATCTTGAAATGTTAGTAAAGTTCTCGGCGTTATGAACACGTTTTATGAAGCCCAAAAATATTGTCAATATCAAACAGGAATATACCCGATGTATAATAGAGATACGTATATAGTAATGTTCTGCAAATTGTAATACTTTCTTAATACATGCCTGTAAAGACAAAATACGCTTAGGACTATCTATCTAAGGAAATCGATTCCCTTAGCAGATGTCCCTTCCGTTCATGGATAAGGGAAAGTACGTTAGATCTGCTTACTTTAAAAAATAGCGTATGGATATGTATTACTATTTTAGATATCTCTCATTCAAACTTTTGTAACAATGTACTCGTAATGATTTGTGGGCAAACGAATAGAAGTCATCATGTATTTGAACAGATTGAAAAGGGAAAAAAAATTCCCTTGGAGTTTCTTTTTCAAAAATTGATAGAATGAGGGTTATGCGTGAGTGAGGCCTTTGATCCTGTTGATCTCCTGCATAAAACCAGCCCATAAAAATTGAATGGAAACTGTTTTAAACAGCAATGAGTCGTCTGGTTCGATTTCTGCTTCATCTTCTGATTCTTATTTGAGCAACTTGTATGGAAATTTTCGTGATATTCTTCAAATTCCATTTAAATAAAACCTACAATAGCATTTTTGAGATATTCTTGAACTTTTATTTTAAGCCTTGGACATGTATAAGGAATTATATTGATTGTCATTATTGAATCTTAGCTTTTTGATATTTTAGCGCTTTCTTATGGTAGTGTACAGAGTACAGAATAACAGTTCACAGACATACAGTGCTTGTAAAGACTTTTTGAACGTGTGAGGATAAAAACTGATATTGGTGAATTTGTTGCTTCTCAGACGATTTCAATAATCTACATTTCAAGAACCTAAATATTTTTCAAAAAAGGGATTCAGAAAGTCATTTGCGATTTGTTTTTTGAGTAATTTCAAGTTTGATCTCAAGTTTTCTACCTCAGAAATGTTTACAAGTCTTAACTGAAGTAATCTTGAAATTATTCTCCTTATTAATCCAGGATAAAATATTTAACACTAACTAAAACTCATATACTGTAAGGCCAGCAACATCGATTCAAATTTTAAACAGGCCGTCATGCGCACAGTATTTGGCCGCACAGCCTTATACAGTTATGTAAGAAACATAAAACATAAAACCAAATGAAAAGCACAGATCTCTCATTTTGCTTTGCCGTGATGGCTAATTGTACTGTAAATCTTTAATCAACAATTTAATATTGACACGCACAAAATTCCATGTTGTAATAAGGCAAACTAAATCGAACAGCAAAAGATAGAACCTAATATATACTACTTCTGCTAACTGCATGTTAGCTAAATTATTTTAATCAGTATTGTTTATTTTGTTTCAAAAAATTAGGCGTGCCTTGCTTACATTTGTTTCAACGTCTGTTTACTGCCTGCATATAGTTTAGTATCTATTTTTTGAAAATTTTAGTTGTACTTGACATTTATTTTGCAACATTCTTATCTGCCATTCTCTGCAGGTGCTTTTATGTTTACTGAGATCATTTGATTTTAGCAGGTGTTTTAACCCTATGGGTTTGATTTAAACGGCACGTGCGGAGAAAACATGGCTAAATAAATCAATATTGTTTGAGTTTCCTTTTTGATAAGCTAGAATGAAATGACTTCATTTTTCTCAAGTATGCATTTGATACTTTAGCGCTTAATAGATCTTAAATTATTTCTTTCTTAGTTTTAACTAAAAAACAATTAATCCTTAAATAAATTAGAGGCCCAAAAGTAATGGTAAGTAATAAAAGTAATAAAACAGATTACTTTGATATACATAGTACGTCAAAAATCCCTACACTTTTTAAAAATTCTTAAATAATAAAAGATAGGGCATAAGAACATGTAATTTGCGCAAAAGTTCTTATGATGAGTTAAGTTATTTTTTTCTTTTTTTTGGGGGGGGGGGAGAAGTGTAGCAGCCAAAAGTCTCAATTCATAATTTTGCTGACAGAATACACTACACTACCATCCTACCTTTCAGATGATATTTAACGGAGAAAACCCTTGCTTAAATATTGTATAACTGCATGAAGATTTTCTTATTAAGTGTTTAATACGACCTCTATACTACAAAACGAAAAAGAATATTTTCGGCCTATCTAAGTCGCAGGAGCAGACCATCATTGGCAGATCATCATCTTGTGTATGCCAGCACAGGTGGAGATTTTAGTAACACAGTTAACGAATGGTATTAGCTGTGTGTTATGAAACTGCAAGTAGAAGTCTGCTAACTGCATCAGTGTTGCAAATCTTGTAGTATATGTTATAATTTTGCCCTTACACACTGAAGTCAAGTTTTATCAGCTATAACTATGGGATGTACAGAATAGAGAAGAATTCAGACTGAAGTATTGAAAAAGTTTTTTTATTATCCACAGTGCAATCTGAACATCTTTGGCGCAGATGAAACTTATTTCTTGTTGCATGAAAATATTAGAGCCCATAATTGTCGAATGAAGACAAAGCGTAACGTTAAATAAAGCGAAAACATGATATACTGGGGGAGGAAAAAAAGGGGGGACAGTTCTATATCTCCCATTCTACTGGGCCGATTGACGACATTCAACTTGCGTTTTTCATGTCTCGAATGCGCGACTTATAGATTTGTATATAGCATTGCTCTAACACAAGTATTTTGACACAAAATCGGACTTTTTCTGAAATAATATGCCTTCTTTTCCCCATATTTCGAATCTACGACTCAAATCATGCAAAAGTGCCAAGTTTTGTAAAAATCGCACGAGTAGTTTTTAAAACATTATCTCTCAAAATTTTAGCTCCTCAGGGTGTAAATTGAATTTGGTACATATTTATTAATCTTTTTTTTATTAAACTTATTTGATTCTTCCTTTCACATTTCGAAATTTAGGTTCATTCCAAGTGAAACTCGCCCTTTTTTTGTGATTTATTTGAAAAATTTCTATTTTTAAACAATTTTTATAAATTTTTTCGAAACAAATTTTAAATTATAATCTATAAAATTTTTACCATCATCTTAAAGTAAATGTATTTTAAAGCATACCTTCAAAAAATTAGAGTTTTTCATTCAAAAGTTTCCGCAGATATACGCGAATTTATGTGTTTGCGCGTTTTGAAATTTGACATATTTGTTGAAAGCGATTCAAATGTGGTTTAGACACTTTGTTAAAATTACTGGAAGTAGGAAAGATGTGACTTTTTTTTCGTTCATGCAAAATGTAAAAAGGGAAAGAAAATAGGTTGCCATATTTTAAGAAGTTCGCCGAGAGAATTATTCTTGGCGCAAACTGAAAAAAAATGCGCCAAGATAAATTTTAGAATTTCTCCGTAAATTTCGCCCCAAGTTTTACGAAATTTAATATTTAGGCATAATTTGAGTCTTAGAATAAAAATACGGAACGAATTTTGTGTCAAAATACCTATATTAGGTAAATAAAATAAAAATATATTAAAACAATGCTTTATATAAATCTAATATATATCCTCAGTCGCGCTTTCGAGCCATGAAAAACGCAGTTGGAATTTCGTCAATCGATCCAGCAGAACGGGAGATACACAATTACACCCCCCTTTTCTTTCCAAGCAAGATTACAGTGTGTGAGAAAAGAAAATTTTTATAAAGACTCCCTTGAGCAAAATATGCAGCAGCTTCTTTTCGAATGACTGAACATATTTTCTTGCGAAACAATTACTTTTAAGGATGTTTAGTCTTGAGTGACTGATTAGTCGCTTATGTTTAACTTGGTTTGTCTGATTCGACACCCATGGATTTTTGGTTGAGAGTCTGTTTGAAGTTCCCAATGTACACCAGCCTATTCTATCCTAACACAAATTGCCCACCAACGATGGAGAAGCAAGATCGCTAAACACTTGCAGTTCATCCCAGATTCAGATCCCGGCGAAAGGGCTACATGTTAGTTTTAATGTATTTCTCGATGTGTAACGTAAGTATAAATCAAGTTTCCATTAAAACAGCATTTAGGAAGATGGCCTTCGTGTGAGTTCCCTAATCCAATCCAATCCGGTTAGTTCAATGGCAGCCGCTGAAAAGTCGCTTCCGTAGGCGAATGTTTAGTCTTGAGTGACTGATTAGTCGCTGTCTCTTGGATCATCTGATTCGACCCCGTGGATTTTTGGTTGCGGGTCAGTTTGAAGTTCTCTGCGTCTGTTTGAAATTCACCGATATGTAGCATATATTGCTTAACGAATTGGTTAATGTTGTGATCATATGACTAGAGAATGAGATTTCCTCAATGGGGAATACGTTTAACACTTCCTAGTGAGAAACATTCTGTAATAAAGATTTCTGTAATTCCGTAATAATAATTTAAGTCAACTTTCTTTCGTTAAATATCATTCGAAAGTTAAGATGATAGTGCAATGGCGTCTATCGCGAAATTAGGATTTTCTTTTAAAAAAAAGAAAGGTAAAAATGTATCGCATGAATTGAACTGCATATGCATACTGAACAAATGTTTCGTTTTTTATGAATTTTTAAAGATTCTAGCGATTTTGTGTTAGAATTAAAAATAGTCTATTTTATGCTAATTTAAATTGTTAGTTCAGAAGGGCTATTAGTCTCGAAATGGTATTTTTCGACGAATCATTATAAAGGCTGTATCAATTTTCAGATTGTTGCCGCCAAATATTATCGCCCTATATTATACTTAAAGAAATTAAATAATGAAGAATCTGCATGAATGTATGTATATTTCTCGCATAGTGAAAAAACAAAGCTATCAGATTTTGAATAACGTAGTCCTCCACACGAATATGGACACTTGGAAGTCCGTATCTTGAATTCCGAATTTGTTTTATTATCTATTTAAACTTTACCGAATTTTGATTAAGAAACTGAACGATTTCAAAGCAAGCATCGGCATCGCACTGTGCGGAATAAAACCTCCGTATTTTACACCTCCGTATTTTACACTTTAACCTCCGTATTTTACAGAACCGTACCCAGAACCTCCGTATTTTACACTTTAACTACTAAGAACATTAAACATAACGCAATGCAAAGCGCATCTAACAGGCGAAGCTCTCATGGAAATCTCAATACTCCGAAGTCAGTTCTGAACGAAAATCTGAGAGCTGATGCTTTCTCCGGTCTAGTGGTTTTCCTCTGGCCGTCGAGAAATCTCTAGTACCTTCCACTTCTCGAAATTACTGGAAGACACATGAGAACCGGATAATGTTAGTTACATATAGGGATCAATTATAGTTATTCAGTTACATTTATACAGTGACCGAACCAAAATGGTCAGACCAATTCGACTTATGGCAATTTCTCGCCACATTTGGCGACAAAAATTAGCCGCCAAAACAATCGGCAGCTTATTTAGCTAGATAGGCATTTACTTCAATGTTAAACAGACTTGCCCTTGTATTCTTATTTTTCCAGCACAGCTTCTTCTCTTCAGACTTATGTTACATTGTATAAAGAATAATACAATTTCACATATAACTGCTTAAAAATTATTTACATTATATGTAAAATTCATAAAAAAGTTTTCCCATAAAAGAATTCAAACCGCTCAACTTTTAGGTTCACTTAATCATTTTATTTGTAAACAAATAAAGATGGTCAAAGTAACAAATTATCAAAACATTCGCTTGACTGGAAACATATTTACTTCGAACAGAATTTTAGAAATTAGGGTTTTAGTGTAGAAAAGCGTGCCTCTTGAATTGGCGCCAAATATAGGCGCTAGGTCGGTTTCCTGGAAAACTAGAATCGAGTCTGTTTTCCAAATGTTATGGCAACCATTTATTTTCTTGTTACGTGCCAAAGCAGTTCATAAGTTTAATCGGTGCTACCTTATTATATCTGGCTCCGACCTTTGTAGGCATTACGCCTAGATTACAGTTATGATTTCGCTGAGCTCGTGAAGCGCAAATGTAAAAATAAATGACACAGTGTATAACAGTAATACTCACATGTTGTTTCGTAAGTATATTTTTAATAATTGTTATGACAAGGCCATATTTCCGAAATTGCTTTCAACAGTTCATCAAAAATGTAATTTTTTTCTATGTACTTTCTCCTTGTAAATTCCGAAAGATATGACTTAAAGTGATGCCGAGAGTGCCCCGTTGTTTTTTGCTACTCCACTTACCTGAATCCCACATTCTTTTACATTTTGGATGTGAACACCCGTTGTTTGGTCTACGAAATTGTATTTATGTTCAAAGTAAAGTTTCTTCAATTTGTAACCAGTTTCTTCAATGTTCCATTTTATAACCCTTCCAGCAGTCTGAATGGATAGTTGATCCATCTTGCACATGTTGAATAATTTTCTCCACAGCGGTCCCCACAACATTTCCTAACATCTCTATTTAAGATTTCAATGAAAAAACATTCACCAGCTTCCCGGCATGTTCTTCAAAAATCCATAGTAGTGGGAGTATTCTGCCGCTGTTATTATTCTCACGTCGAAAGAACAAACTTCCTTCGATTTCAACTATTTTATTGAGATCGCCTATTCGCCCATTGAATCTCAGCATCATATTTAGAAGACACATTTCCTGCACGTAATTGTTCAGATCAACTGCAGCATTTTCACACATATTAAGATGTTTGTCACACTTTTTGATGGACGTAAAAATCCTCTGTCTGAGAATACATAAATCTAACAGCAATGACGAATGATATTCTATAAGCACTGAATTTCCAGCACGGACACCCTTCCTCTTTTCACAATTTTTAACATTGCATCTCTAAACAGTTTCGTCGGTAAGACATAGTGTCATGTTGTGGCCATTTTCGCATACTCATTTATCAGGTAAAATACCTCTTTCTTAAAAAAAAGTTATTTGGCATCCACCTCTTTATTTAGTAAATTAAAGATAGTTAGCCGCATATTTACGAAAAAACGAGGAGTATTTTATAAAAAAACAGACTGAATTCCAAAACCTTAGCAAAAATGTGCTTTAGCCCATTGCTTGGCGAGTTTTTGAAAATCGTCATTTTTTCTTACGTTTTTGCGGAGCGTCTCTGAGATTGTAATCTTCCAGCGGAATTCAACCTTTCCGAGATGCTCCGCAGAAATGTAATAAAAATGCGAACAGAAAAATAGAAACAAATATTTAAAAAAATAGCACAATTTTTTAAAGAAAAGACAACAAAATATTAAAACTAAGCAAATTAAAAATTTAAAGGGCTATAATAGAAAAAGGAAAAAACCATTTTTTGGGGGGGGGGAAGGGAGAAGTTGATATTTTTATAAATTGATATCAAAGGGCAGCCCTCTGAAATTGCCATTTGAAAAAATTACTGTGCTTTATCCTTCGTTTCTAGCAGGTAAACCTTTATAATTGGCAATAGAAATGCGCGAAATGCTTCGTTATTCATTGAGTGGTTGTGCCACTTACGCCATATATATTCAGTTAAGTATGAAACAAATCACGCCATCAGCGTGATTTGTACTTTGACCCGAATGAAATTTGACTGCCTTATAGGAATTAATGTGCACATCCGTCTCAGAATCCTTAAACTGCAGACTCTGGTTTACAGTAATATAATCCAAACCTAAATTTTTCAGGCCACTATTCCTTCCAGCAGTCTGAAACCACAGTGGATCACGGCACAACCCATTCAGCTATCACTGTCTCCAAACTCCGCTTTGATCTGTTCTCAATCTCTCTAAAGAAAACATCTATTTGTCCCTCTTTCAGTACCATCTATTACCCAGTGACCATCCATACTTCATTTTTCCAAACTTAATATCATCCACTTCATCTATCACTTCTTTACCACCATTCGGAACACTATCATTCATCACAGTCATCATACTTCTATACTTCTCTACACATACCGCGCCGCGCCAGACCCGGGACCTTCGCCCTGGGGTCACCTTTCGAAGTTATGATATCCAGGTCCTGGAGGACCCCTCAATGACGGCGCAGACCCCACAGTCCCTGCCCTGCTTTATACGTCGCTTCGGCAAAGACGAGAAACGTGGAATACTAAATCGAAAATGAACATTGGACACCTTTGCCTCGGGGCACCACTCCCTCGGCATCAGAAGAACGCTTGGTGCCTTGCCAAACTTCGTCAGTCCCCGTCACTGGGACTGTGAGGGCCAAACCCCCACCGAGAAGGCCCATAAATCTACGTGCTATATAGCTCCACCACAGCCAGAGGAACATATACGACAGTACCAGTACGCTCCCTGCCAAGCCTGAACCAACCTGAGAATAAACTCGGGTTCTAGTCCTGTGAAGTCAACTTATATACCCCCGTGGTTGAGACTAATCCTGGGGGGTCTCTACACATACCAAACAACAACAGCATACTCATGCACTTTCCCATCTTGCATCACAATAATCGTACTTCATTTTCGAAAACCAGCACCTCATAACTCGCAACACATTATAACATCTAAATGACTCTGGCTACACCATAAGTCTTTCCTTGCACTCTTACAATATCATATGTTTTCACATTTCTTTGATTTCTGCACCGCCATTCAAACCCATCCGTAGTTCTCTTTCTGTCATATAAACCTATATTAATTATCATACGCCGGACACAAAAAAGTAGCAATCAAACCAACATATAATCACGGCACGTTTCCTGTGTACTTCTAATAAAGTAATAAATGTCGATGTCTATTCACTTTTCTCTTTTAGAATCACAGTTAAATACACAGTCACTCGCTATCTCAAGAAATGTATGCAGAAACAACCAAAAAACAACCTCCATGTGAAAAGAAAAGTCAAACGGCAGAAAAAAAAACCACCATGGAAAGAAAAATCGGTACCGTTCTGTAATCGCGACTGGAGTCGTTGTCAAATGTTTTGCTAACGAAGTCGCCAGTGTTTACCTTTAAAGTCATTACGATGTTTACTTTTTTAAAAAAGGAAAAGAATAACTTTTCAAAATTCTAGCAGGGAACATTATAGGGAACATTCTAGCAGGGAATCAAAATTCAAAATTCTAGCAGGGAACTAGAATTTCAAAATTCTAGCAGGGAACATTCGCAACGAGAAGGCGAATTTTAAAGATACAACGGTCACTTGTATTTAGCATTGATTTGAAAATTTGGGACTTACCTAATGATGAAACATCTTCCGTACAATTTTTCCAGGAACAAGGAATTATTCACTCTGAAAGAAAGTGCATAAAACCATAAAGTAAAACTCTACTTCAATCCGGAGGAAGCACTGAAATGGAGATGTGAAGGTACGATGGGCTGAGGAAAAAAAGGATTGCCTTCTCAAAACTGGTCAGGATCTAGAATCGTTTTCTAAACGGTAATTCGTTTCATTTATGCAGGGCGTTTAAAATTAACTTCCCTTCAATTTTGTCTCAGTATCAGCTTGAAATGAATCAATGTATTCTAGTTGAATGGAACGGTTATATAAGGGAAGTCTGTGGCCATACATTAATGTCTAGATCGTCAGTTAAAATAGTGGTGTGCGGGGAATTTGCCGAAAAATAAAAGAAGGTTTGAAATGAATGTTGCCAAAAAACAAAAGAAAAATCACTCACATACAGAAACGCCTAAATTAGTTAAATGGGTTGCCATACAAAATAAAATCTCGCCAAGATCTCATGGCTACCATGCAAGACAAAGTATCACCAGATATGGCGGCTGGTGCGTCAGGCACATCTGTGCCTGAATAGTGGAAGGAATTCATTCTTAAGGCCCACTATAATAACGAAGTACCGTTTAATCTGACTGAATCTTTTAGTTTAGTCATCGTCGTCTACGTGGTATGTAGTACGTGTGTCATGTACTACAAATCTACAAATCTATGGATTACCGGAATTTTGACTGCCATTAATTGACCGTTAGTTGTCTGATTCTAAATGATCAGTATCCCGTCTCTTTCACGAAGAAGTATATCTGGTGAGATAAATACTCATTTTTTTCGCCGTGGAAGATCCCAAAAATAAATCTTTATTGGAGGTGATATCTGGGAAAATCTTGGATGGAACTACGATTACCTACGACTGGTGGAAAGCCTATTCGAATGTGATGAAAATAATCATAAAAACTTGTGCTCAGTCTAAAAGACAGAACTATAATGATATGTCAGATGAGGAACGTTTTCCATTAGAGATCCAAAAAGCAATAAAAAGTAGATGAATAATGCTAGGAAGGTAAACCATGAATATCAAAGAATAGCTAGGCTTAAGGAGATTTTTAAATGCCAGGAGTCTGGCCACTCATAATACAAATGCCGATCGGCAACATGCGCATTAGCCAGATGCATAAATTTTATTAACACAAAATAAATAGTGTTAAATATGAAACTACTCGCATAATCATCAAAATGCCACTTTTTTTACATGGAATTAAAAAAAATTAAAAATAAAACTGAATATGAAGATAATGAATGTAGAATATCAAAGTACAAATCTTAATCTCAAAAATACCGATACAACCAACTTAAAAATTGGTCAAATTAATCTGCAAAATCGAAATCAGCTACAACAATATTAACATGAGTTGCTTCAGAAAACAACTTCAATCTGCTATTCCTACTTTAAGAATCACACTGTATTAGAAACAAAGAGTCTGTGCATTTTCAAATAACTGGAATACTTATCGATACAACAAGCCCCTCCTAATTTATGCAAAGAACGTTGCCACAATTTTACTAAATAACAGCAGTTTTTAATTACTTCTGTAAATTCCTCATCAAAAAACGAAGAAAGAAAATCGTAAATACCAGTTTGAATATACTTGAAGAACTCATTCCTCCAAAATACCGTCATATTATAGAAAGAGACCTTCAACTCTTACAACACTACTTGAAGGTATCCAAGAAGCGACATCGAAGAAGCCATCCTAGAAGACTTTACCGCTGCTAAAACCTTACTCTGCACACTAGCTCTTTTGAAACAACGAGAGCAAAAGGATGGTCCAACTTTATCATCATATCACTTAAGCAAAAATAACA
The DNA here is from genome assembly GCA_000611955.2 of Stegodyphus mimosarum. Taxonomy (NCBI): domain Eukaryota; kingdom Metazoa; phylum Arthropoda; class Arachnida; order Araneae; family Eresidae; genus Stegodyphus; species Stegodyphus mimosarum. Next base: position 1,933,130 of record KK115971.1, read on the forward strand.
TTAATTGAGAAATGCATGGTGAATTAGTTATTTCTGACCATAATGCTATCTTTCTTAAAATCTTTTGAAAAGGAAACCAAAACTCGAATATTATAATCAAACACTACAAAATTACAAAAGAGGCACGCAATAAATTCGCTGATATTATTTATAAAGATATTGGAAAATGTGCAAAAATTAAGGACGAAGTCGAAAAATTAGCATATCAGCTGAACGGAGAGGCAGAGCGGACAGAAAGACCAATCAGGAGATTAAGTAAGGTGATGTACGGTAGCACATGCGCAGATATGCAGGTAGACGTATGAGGACTGAGCATTCTGTGCGTGTTTTTGGAGAACATGGTGAATTCTGTAAAGGGTTCTTAACCTCAAGTTTTCAGTCCTGAACTGGAACAGGGAGCGGAAGGTACGCTATGTTCTGATGTAACTGCTGGGCTGGATAATAACTGCACGCGAAGGGATTCGAAATCCTCTTTTATTAAATCACTATTAAGTACAAACTTCCCAACTCGGGAGAGATACAGAACGTAAAAGACCGCACTTGGGTCGAACTTAACAATCAAATAAATTTAAAACTAAACCTAAAATATAACTTAAATTAAACTTTGCTTCGCAGAGCAATTCGCGGAGATTGGCTTCTACCTACAAGGGTGCGTAGCAAGATATACTAATACTAACGCACTTCAAATTTGTTTTACAATGCAATCACGTAGTAAGCACTATGGCTTATAAATTTAAACTGCTAGCTGGTCAGACGAACGTCGAGCAGAGTGACCGTGATCTGAGGCTAAGCTCTCTCACACACTAAGGGTTGGCTACACAGCTTTAACTTAAATAGTACTTCGCTGTACTTCAAAATTAGCATAAGCTAAAAAGGCGCGCTTCTTCTGACGGGAAGTTGAAACAGAGAGGAGATAGAAAAGATTTAAATTAAAATAAAACTTGGTTAGTTTAACTAAAACCTTACAGACGTAATGGGGGAGTGTCTGAGTAGTATAAAGCATGTTGTCGGTGTAAGATCAGTATTTCTGGCAAAGACATTGCACGCCGTATAGCAGTTAAAATCACACCGAGTTGCTGCTTCAGCGAGAAATGGCGAATAATCAATCTGTTAGACATCTGGATGCTTTTATCCGAGTCGAATCATTGGGAAGTTGGAGGAAGGCCGCAGTGTGACAAGTGTGGCTGCAGAGTTCGGAATTGCTCACAGCATCGTTTCACGACTTTGGAGACAATTTCAAACTACAGGAACAGCTATCCGGGGGTTTAGTAGTGGTCATCCACGAGGAACCACACCCGCAGATGACCGGTATATTGCCTTACAGGCCAGAAGAAACAGGCGGCAGACAGCGGGAGAAATCGCTAGACACACGACACAGGCGACTGGACGACCGATATCGCGTTTTACCGTGGCCAGAAGACTGCACGGTGGTGGTCTGTTTGCACGACGCCCTGTACGGTGTGTACCTCTAACGCCTGCCCATCGGAGAAGGCGTTCTCTGTGGTGCCGGGAACACCGGAATTGGAGAGACAATGAATGGGGACGAGTACTCTTTACAGATGAGAGCAGATTTAGTCTGAGTTGCGATTCTAGACACATACACATCTGGACAGAGCGGGGAACACGCAATAACCCCTTCAACATCATCAAAAGGGACTGTTTTGGAGGTCGCGGAGTTCTCGTTCGAGCAGACATAATGCTTGGTAGCCGGACCGACCTTCATATCTCCCAAGGAGGTTCGTCACCTGGGACTGCTATTGTAACGAGGTTCTTCTTCCTTACATGCGTCTTTTCACAAGGGCTATGGGTCCTCAGTTCCTCTTCATGGACGACAACGCTCCACCTCATCGCACAGTTACTGTCGAAGAGCTGTTGGAGAGTGAAGATATTGAACACATGGATTGGTCGGCAAGGTCTCTGGATCTAAATCCCGTCAAGCATGTACGGAACTTACTAGGGAGACCCGTGGCAGCACGTAACTTATCGCCAGTAACGATTCCGAAACTGCGATTGGTGCTACAAGAGGAACGAGCAGCAGTGTCTCAACAGCTCATTAACAACCACATATCCAGCATGCACAAATGATGTGAAACCTGCCTAGCAGTCAGGGGAGATCATATCCCCTATTAAAGACCGGATGTTTCTTGCTGGACACCCATCACAGGGATGTTTCGGCCTTCAGTCGCATTGCGCTCCATGCTACTTTTTCAATAAAGCTTCTTTTTATCCCTCTGATTTCTCTTTTAGTAAGTGTTGCTTACATTACTCATGTCCTTACGTATTGGGAATCTTACGGTATTAAATGTGTTGATTTGGAAAGCTTTTGTACAAAGTTATATTGAAAAAACCGTCTCGCCCTTAATTTTTGCACACCAGTGTATTTCCAATTTATCACGTAGAAACATTGGGTACTTTTTGAAAGCAGGAGAGATGAAAAATGAGGAAGGCCCTCGCCGGGACTCGAACTACGGCTCTCTCGAATACGCGCAGAGAGAGCTGACCACTACACCACGAAGGCATGTTAAGAAGGCGGGAGAAATGCCTTATAATCAAAAGATAAAGGCAACTGAATCAAGAACAAAAGTTAATGAAGTTGTTGCCAAGATTTTGTACAAATATAACAATGTTGTAACAAGACTTTTAATATAAAAAAACCAAACCCAAACATAAGGTAGTGGGCATCTGCACTAAAAATAAAATAAAGTAAAACAAAAGCAAAACCAAAGCACTTCAAAGGAAAATGACAGTACCAAGCGAACTGTGAACTAGATAATAATTTAACAATGTTATGTTTAAAACTTAAATCTGTGCAATAATATGTCAAGATACCACTAAAGCATACCGACATAAAGGATAGGATTCCAAACGAGCCGCTGACGATGTGGAATGGATCAAGCGTTTATTCTTTGGGGATGGACTTTTGATTGTCTGGAACTGTGTGGGGTGGTGGTGTTTCTAGACAGTTAGTGGAGAGCGACAATACTCGCTTCACCGTGTGGTTAATGGCTGGTGCTTCCTGTACTTTTTCTTATCATCAGTTGAGTGAGGACGGGCAATTAGCTTAAAAGTAGCAATGTCGAAGGATAATAGGACTGCTAGGCATCTGAATAGGAGCTGTGTCGCCATAGGGAGCCAAAAAAAATGTATTGTCTTCAACAATGAGTTTCACTTCGAATTGAGCCACAATATCCAGCAAAACCAGATCTAGAGACGTCCAGGACAGCAGTAGGAAGCTGAATCGACTATCGTTCGTCACACAGGTGGGCAACAGGAATATTGTTTTCAGAGTTGCTATTTCCTTTGATAGTTGGATCTCTTTGGTTGTCATCCGTGACACCCTTTACAGTACAATATGTCAATAATATCCTATCCGCCGTTGTCTTGGTCTCTTTTTAAGGCACCTAGTCTTAGAAGTTTAACAGGCCGCCTACAGCAAAAATTACTGCCAACTGCCTTCATGCTTGTCAAACAATTTCCTGTCCAATTAGATCGCCAGATTTTTCCAACAGAGCTCATATGGGATCTGATGAGCAAGGGAATTTAATCGTACCAGGATGTCGTTGATCTAATTTGTTAGTTGGAAAGAACTGGAAAACAATATCGCAGGAGGTCATCCGCACACTCTACGACTCATTGCCAAGCCGGATAACAGCTTGCATAACGGCTACAGCCTTACTGATTTATTTGACATACGTAGCTGTATCTTCTGAAAAAATTCATTTTTTTTTACTTAGTGCATTTAGACGAAAATCTGTGAGATATTCACAACTGCAGAAAACTATTTTAATAACAATTTTAGAAAAGTATGTTAATTTCAAGCCTTGAACTATAATATTTTTTAAACAAATGCGTATAACACTGCTCAGCTAAAAATATGAAACGATGGAAAATTAGCTGCTAAAGTGCAGTAGCTGAGCAAACAGAAATATAACGAGATTTGCTATCCAGTGTTATTCTGCGGTTTTCAAGAATGTAAAAATTACTTTTTTTTCCGAATCCCAAGATGATCGAATCTCGGAACAAAAGGATAACACAATGAAAATTAGACACATTCAGAATCTTAATTTTACACGTACGAGTTTCACTCATTAGTGCTTTAGGTATTAGTTATGAGAAGCAAACTATTTGTTCTCACTTTTTTTACAATACCTGCAAGGGAAAGTAAAAATTTTCTTTTATAATACGAAATAACTTAAGAAAGGTAAGAAATTTGAAAAAGGAGACCAGAATTCTGAAAAATCATCTAACATAGGAAAATGCTTCATATTAGATTCGCACCGTACAAAAGGTATACATTTCACGTTGCAGAGGCATTAGGTTAATTCGAAGCAGGAGTCATGAAAAATGAGCAACGTCTTCGCCGGGAATCGAACCACGGACCTCTCAATTGTTCGTCGAGCGGGCTAACCACTACACCACGAAGGCGGGAGAAGTACCTTCTAATGTGACGCATACATTTCATGTGTGCAAAAGGTATGCATAATACGCTGATCGCAGATTAAATTTAAAGTATTAACATAGTAGAAATACAAGACGATGAAGAAATGATTAAAACAATGATACATACTGAATTATAAAAACTACTAAACTGACTATTTTTTAGCACTGCAACTTGCAAACCAAACGCAAATCAGTTGTAGCAAAATTTTTGTGGGCTTAAAACAATCATTATCCAGAATGAGGAGCTAAACATTTGATGACCATATTATAAATTGTAGATTAAATTAAGAATGATTTATTCGGAAATTAATATTGCAGAACATAAGATCTTGAATTCAAAATGGGCTATTCAAAAAGCAAACCCAAATGGTGGGGGGAGGAAGGCTACTTCAACAGAATGTAGACTTTTGCATTTATTTGATACAGAAAAGTGTTCATTGTTCGAAATGTAGTTGTGTATTTATTTCAGTGAATCGCTGCGCAGAAGGCTTGCAACAAATATTTTCTTCAGATGGAAATACTTTCTGTTTTACCAGGATGCAATTTTCTCCAAATAAAAACAATAAACACCTCGAAGAGTTTAACAACGTAAAGTGCAGCAGAAAAACAAGAAAGGAAAAAGAAAGGGAGAAAGGCAAGGCTAATTTCGTATTCTTTAACCAATAATTACTATCCAATGACGATAATTACTTGCTTCTTTTAATTCAAGAGATCATAAAGAGAAGAAAAAAAATATTTATTAAGGGGATAAAAAATTAGTAAACAATTTCAAAAGAGTGTAACAAGTAAAAAATCGTAGAAAGATTGCGTAGACAAAACAAACAAAATATTTGCATAATGCGTCTTTACTTAAATAAAAAGTACATATTCCGTGAGAGAACTACCGTCAGGTGTGATATATTACTGCAAGATAAGTGACCTACAGACAGCGTAATCTCTATTATCAGTTCACCTTGAAAAAAAGAGGAATTATGACATAGTACAGTTAAAGATAACTTTTTTTTTCGGAAGGTCTAGTTTCTTTTTTACTTTGGGGAACGTTTAATAACTCAAAAGTTTGAATTAATTTTGACCAGAGTTTTTACTGTTACGATCTCCAAACTTTTATAATGATTTTTGATGTCTCAAAGAAGATGTTATTATTTTCACCACACGAATTTCATACTTCAGCAAAACAGATAGCCCTGCTATTTCTTTTGCCAGAAATATTTGTTGCAAATTTCGATGATTATACTACACATGAATATAATTATTACTTCATTGACTATATTGTAATAATATCAGTAAAGAAGGGAATAAAGTAAACTTTTAATATAAAAATATAAGCAAAAAAGGAATATGTGAGTAGGAGGGAATGAATTAATAGGTTTTAAAATGAACTAGTTTATGAGTAGGAACTGAGAAATATAAGAAAAGGAAAAACGAAATTAAACATCTTAAAATCTATGCCAAGAGAAAAAGCACAAAGTGCATGGAGTCTTAATAAAACATCTGCTGTAACCAATCTTACCTATAATCGTTATTTCTGATTTCCTATCAAAAAGAATAGAAAAAAAATTGAAAGATTTCGGATTTTAAATTACGTCCAAAGGGGCGTTTTTCTAACATTTTGTGTGTTACCTTTATTTATTGAATATCCTGTTCTTCGCACTTAAACCATAAAATTCAGTTCAAGAACAACATCGCAAAATAATTTTAAAATGAGCATATCTTTAGAATTTCCGGTACTCAGTTTGACGCGCTGAAGATAAAAATGTTTTTTTCTGTACGACGTTGCCAGTGCTCGCTTTGAAATCTTCGAGTTTGTTAATAAAAAATTTGGTAAAATTTTACAAAACATGAAACCGATAATAAAAGAAGTTCCAAATTTCAAATTTGGGCTTCCAGATGCTCATATTCGGGTGGAAACGTTCAATATTCAAAATTGGATGGCTCTAGGTAGTGTTGTTTTATCACAATGCGAGTCCCATATACTTTTCTCTTTCGCTAGTTAATGTGCTAAAAAACAGTAAATCATGCGCAACGTGAATACGTGGCAGTTTTTTTAGAAATTCCTACAAGAAGGCAGCTCTCCTCTTAAGCAGACAGCCCTCATTTATTCAGCCACAATCCAAATAATCCAATGGAATTCAATCCAGTTCCATTTTTGTGGATAACCTCTGTATCCGCAGTTAACCTCTAATTAATAATTTTAGACTTAAAATATCTTATTCTAACTTTGTTGACGGCTAACTTTTACCAAGAACAAAAATTATTATTCATTTTTTCTATCCCATTCTTCTTTCTCCAAAAAAAATAAATTATCTGTATTTTGCAAAACTCTTCTACAGCAATATTTATAGTTTCTTGTTATTTCCGTCATATTTCCTTCTTGCCTGATCAATGCGCTGCAGTTAACATAGCAGTACCATGCTATGCAGTTAACATAGCAGTCTTCTATAATTCGGAACATAAAAATAATCAGATTTATCTATAAATTTCTGACTTCAATTTATAAATGAATTTGTAAATACTCATTTGACAATATATTAGAATAAAGTCGAAAGTAGCAAATAAGATCGAAAGCGACAAATAAACAACTGCATAATGGAAACATGAGTACCAGTTAAAACATTAAAGATGTTAATTAATATTCATGATAGACAAAGCAGATTATTCTAATGACTAAAATTCCCGTCCATCGTCAGTGAATATAAAGATTTTTTTTTATAGTCAAATACACTAGTAGTAGCTCAAGTGTTCTGGGTGACGAAAGTGAAAAGGAAATCTTCAAGAAAGGATAATATTTAGAGCTGAAATGTTCATACCGATCACAGATGCTGTCCTCTAAATTCGGAGCATCAAAATAAAGCACAAGAAATATCTGAAAAGTTTGGCTTTTGGGAAATTTTACATGCATTGATTAGTCTGGAAGCTATGAAACATTGCCAAAACTGAGCAATTTTTTAAATTATAACGAAGAATTTTTTTCTACGGAACTAGTTTCGCATGGACACCAGTTTGTAGAATATCTTAAAGTAATTAAATCTATTTAAGATATCTATAATTAACGAAAAATAAGAACGAGAATATATTAATGGCCAAAATTTATACGCTTCGGCTTGGAAAACCTTATCAACCAACATTTTGCAATATCAAAATGATTTTGAAAATATCGGTTTCAGTGTTTGTGAGTAAAATAAGTGGGAATTTTACACATTCTAAAATCTTCATGAAAGAGGAACTAATATAATACAATCAAGTGTAAGTATAACAGTTTGATGAGCTTAATATATTTTAGCAGAGATTGATTTACAGATATACATGTACAGTTTTGCTACTGGTAAATATCGAAATATTTCTCGATAGCAATTTAATCTTAAAGTGAAGCGTGTCAAAGAGCAGCTATCAGAAACGCAATTTATTTATATTTTAGTGCGTGCAAGAATTCACATCATATGAGAAACGAAAATAGAAATTTATAATACAAAATGAGTTTCCTAAATAAAAAAAAATAATTGACTTCTGTAGCAACGAGGTAACTTTCATTAAAACCTTCAAAAAACAGGGGAAGAAGAGAAGAAGAATGCAAAGTTATGCAACTCTAATTATTATCTCGACCTATTGAGAAGGGAAAACAAAATTCTGTGTTCCTGAATATACCGAGACTTACACAGTTGATACAGCCCTAACTCTGGATACTTTAGTTCAGAGGTGGACATGAAGTCGATCGCGATCGACCGGTGGACTACCAAGACATTTTGAAGTAACCGCCTTTACTAACACCTAAGACAGGCATACTTAAAGAAACATATTTATGGGACACCGATGTCAGCTAGGCTGGAGAATCTGCTTTTTGCAACCGATGCGACTGTGCTTACTTAAGCAAATGATTCGATAAATGTTCAAACTACACATGAACCTTCATTGAAAGCGCACGATGACTGAAAACATAAATTATGCATTATCTTTATCTTTTCAAGAAAACGAAGTTTTTGTCCTTCAAAATGGCAAAATTTTAAAAGCACGTAGTTCAGAACCTAAGAATAACTTTTGGAATCTAATGGACGACGAATCCTAATTTAAAAAAAAAAAAAGTTGCATTTCTTTTAACATCGTTCTTTGGCGCAACCTACCTGCGTGAATCTGCATTTCCAACGATGAATATAATTAAGACAACATATCTTTCCCGTCTCACAGACGACCACTTAGAATCTAGTGCAAGATTAGCAGTTAGTAATTATATACCGAGATATTCAAGATTGGCTGACAGTATGCAGAGCAAGTCTTCTACTAACTATAACTACGAGAACTATCTTTAGATGAAAATGATTTATTTTTTAATATATTTTGAAATGCTTCATAAGAAATGCGTCATTTGAAATTATTATATTTGTGGCTATTATTATTATTATGTTTGCATCTTGCGTTTTGCTTTAAGCGCGGTTTTAAAAGAGTAAATTTTTTTGAGTAGGGTTAAGTAGGTTAAGTACATATTTCGTATTAAGTTATAATAAATATTGTAGACCTCTTTTTAGCTCACTACACCTATACCACTGAGTGGACCGCAACAGCTTGAAAAAATTAGAAGTAGACCGTACGTTGGAAAAGTCTGCTTACAACTGGTTTAGTTGGTAAGAGTACTTTTTCACGGAACTGAAATTCTCTCTTCTTAACTCAGCAAACCCTAGTGTTTTAGGTCTAATTACATATATAAAAGAATATCATAGACGGATATTCGAAAAGGGAATTTTATATATACAACAGCTTTTCAAAGAATTATAAAAAATAACCAGACGTTAAGTCTGAGAATTTAGACACACTGTAGATCTTCGGAGTTTTCAAACAATTGGAGCTAGAGTTCTAGCTGTCACAGATATGGATTAATGAGGACAGCAAATGGCAGGTGTTGAATAAAACCGTTTACTATTTGCCAATAACTGGCAGATGTTTGCATGCTAGGCCACTCACTAAAACTTGCATAAGCAGCAGCTGAAAAATAGTATTTTTAGTATTGTGCAAGAATTTCTGACCTGACTAAAGTTTATACAGATGCATTCGATTTCGTAGAATATGTCAGACTCGAAATTTTTTTTTGGGAAAACAAGAAATGAGTCATGGAAATCATGAGAGAAAAACGCATTTCCCTCAGAAACTTGTATGGTCTATCGTAAAACATTAATATTTTTATATTAATGTGTAAAAATTTAACTTTGTATTAAATTTGCATTTAACAACTTTAAATTTTATATCTAGTTATAATAGCTCATATTCTTGTATATTTCTAATTGCCTTTAAAAAAGACTTCATAAGCCGTGTTCCGAAAAGTTTCAGGGTGGCTTTTATTTTCGGAACTATTGATCGTTGACATGCATTTCAAATTACAAAAAAGTTTTAAATAATGAAAAATTCAGATTCTGGAATTTTTTAATTTGAAAAGTCCATTTTGTAAAAATTATAAAATTTAATGTTTCGCACCTTGCCTCTGTAGTTATATTTAGAAAATTTTATACTACTAATAATAGTAATGACAATAATAAAACACAGAATTGTTCACAGAATTAACTGAAATACCTAATTTCAAAATTTGGAATTTTTGACGTCATTTTCAGTTTATATTGAGTGATGGTAAAAGAAAAAAATTAGCCGAGGCTGATTTTTTTTTCTTTCTGAAATGACATTCAATGATATTCTTTTAGTATGTATTGGTGCGTACCTTTCTTTATTTTATAATTTTGTCACAATTCATATGAAAGAAGAATTTCACACAAAAAATTATGTTTTCAAATGTTAAAAATACGTTATTTATATTCTAATGAAGTCTTATTACATAAGAATCGAAATTTAATAATTATACAAAATATCTATTAAGCTAGAAATATTCTTCATTTTTATTAGCCCAAGGGGCTATTATTCTCGAATGCATTTTGTGACCATAGACGATGAATCCCTTCAAATTGTTGCTGACAAATACAATCGACCTATATTATTTTTAAAAAATTAAGCATTGAAGAATCTACATGTTTGTTTGTATTTTCCTCTCATTATGAAAAAACGACAGAACTTAAAGCCATCAAATTTTGAATAACAAAATTCGAATTTAAAAATTTTGAATATTGGGAGTCCTCCTCCCGAACATGAGCACCTGGAAACCTAAATTGTGAATTTCGAATTGGTTTCGTTATTTATTAGCCCAAAGGAGCATTAGCCCAGAAGGGCTATTAGTCCCGAAACGGCATTTTGCGTCGGTTCGCTATAAACGGCGTATCACTTTTTAAATTTTTCCTACCAAATATTATCGTCTTGTATTACATTTAAAGAAATTGAATACTGAATAACTTGCATAAATGTATGTGTTTCTTGCACTGTGAAAAAATGACGGTACCTAGAGCCATAAAATTTTGCATAACGCATAACTTTCACCCGGGTGGTAACGCGTAACGAGCCCGTCATTTCATCATTTTTACTTCCTTAAAGGAAGTATTGTAATCGCGAAAAATGTCAGGTATCATATTTCAGCAAAAATATGCATTTCACCCTCTCTCGAAAACATTTGAACAATGCTTTGAAGCCTAACGAACCGCCATTTGTTTATATTTGAAACTCAGTAGAATAGTGAATTAAGTCAGTTTCTACACCTTTAATGTCTTTTTGCCGAGTGGGATTAAAAGTAAACTTTCGGTTTTGTGCACTGAACCTGCCTTCTTGCCCACTAATCGATTGCGTGTTTTTGTGTAGAAATTCTAAATTTAATTGTAAAAATTGTTTTTTTAACTATTTTAACTGTATTTGGTGTTGTTCGTCTGTATTTAACAATTTTCAGTGGAAATGTTATGAGTTTTTACGTATTTTTGCTTTGCCGCGAACTGAGAACTGAATTAATTGAATGAAAAATATACTCTTTTGCAAAAGAAATTGAAGCACCATGAAGGAAGTGGTTGTTTTTGATGAAATTGAATATGTGTATAGCTCATATACAGATAATAAAATGATTAAAAAATCAAGATCATAGTACCTGTTTGCGGCTCACAATCACCCATTGAGTGTTCAAATTAGCAGTTGGTCGAACCGCCATGCTGGAATTCGTCGAGGCAAGGAGTGGTAGAGATTCCTAATGTCATCCTGCGACGCATTCTGCCAGGCATTCATCAGTTGTCTCTCCAGATCTGCGATATTTTGTGGTGCCCGAATCTGGCGGCCTACCATGTCCCAGACATGCTCCCTTGGTAAAAGGTCTGGTGACCTTGCTGGCCAAGGAAGAATATCAACCGAACGGAGACAGGCCAGAGATATGCGAGCGGTATGTCACCCGGCATTATCTTGTTGAAAAATGACCCAGGATGACGTGCCACGAAGGTGAACGCATCCGGCCGCAGGATGGTATCAACATATCGTTGAGCTGTTAAAGATGAACGGAGGATGACTAAAGATGGCCCACTGTCATAAGAAATAACGCCCCACACCATCACACCAGGGGGTATGGCTGTATGCCTTTGTAAAACAAAGGCTGATTGGGACGGCTGGCCCCCGTCCTCTCCAGACACGAACACGATGGTCATCTGCTTCAGCAGTGAAGCGGGATTCATCGCCGAACACTATACGATGCCATTCTGATGGCAGCTATGATGATCGGCTGCGACACCACTCCAGACGATTCTGCCGATGTTGTGGGGTCAAAGGCAAACGTCTTAAAGGCCCCTGTGAGCGTAATCCTGCCTCAGACAAGCGCCGTGAGATGGTGGACGGTACCACGGGAGGTATAGACGTTGCTGTAATGCGTTGAATAGTGGACAATGATAGCGTTGGGGCGGTTCGGGCTTGGCGAATAATCGTCCTATCTTGCCTCGCATTTGTGCTCCGTGGCCTTCCAGAGCCTTCATTTCGTCGGCAATTACCTTGTAGCAACCATTGCTGCCAACATCTTCGCACAGCAGTGTCTGTATGCTGAAGGTGGCAGCCTTTTGATCGGTATGACCACCCAGCTTCACGCAACCCTATAATGCGACCACGTTCGAAGTCGTTTAATTGTCTGTAAGGTCTTCGATATCGTCAGAATGGCATCTTTAGTTGCTTCTTACGGAATTACAATGGTAGCAACAAAAAAAGATAAATTTTCCGCCTCTGTTACTGGTTTTATATTTTGCGAATTGCGCACTAGAAATGCGCGCTATGATCGCAATTCCTGTTCATTTGCCTTGAAATTTTGATCATTTGCATGTTCGATCAAGATGTGCTTGCATGCCAAATTTCGTCACGATTGCAAAAGTCCTTCTTGGCGCTTCGATTTTTTTTTCAAAAGAGTGTATATCTCTAATGAAATTCTAGAAAAATAAGTTTAAATGAATCAAAAAATCTGTATAGTTTAATAGGCCATACAAAGAAGTCATGTGGTGTCTACATCAGATTTTTATTTTGAAATACCAGAAACTAAATATTTATTACGAATAATGTATTATCAGTACTTTCTTTTGAACAGTTTTTCGCCAGAATTTGGAGTGCCTTAAAATCAAAACTCTACATTCTTTTTTGAACGATTTAAAAGTAGCATATTTCCTGTACATATTTGTATTTGCGTCCCGATGATAAGATAAAATACCTTTTTTAATGTTCTATGTTATTTCATTATATTTCATGCCTAAATAACCCATACTTGCTTTGATATAATTCATGCATTTCGTCAGGAAAAGCGTTTCATTTGGTTATGGAATGTTAGGGAAATTAAAAGTTGAATTTAACTGACAGATCTGCCATTGCAATTTTTGTCCGGACACATTATTCCAGAACCAGCAACCAGATGGTTGCCGTAGAATTTATCATTTTCAAACCAGAATATTCGAATAATTTTCCACACTTTGAGGAATTGTGTCACCACCTTGACGCCAAACGCCGCCATCCCCGACAAAAAGTCCAAGTGCATTTGTACTTCTTGACCATGACATCCAAAGACGCCTCGGCGCAACCGTAAATCTTCCCTCGTGCCACAGCTTTATAAGTTAAACAAAAAGGAAATAAATAAAATAAATTACTTGTGCGAGCTACACGTGCCTGAAAACCAATCGTGCGATTTAGAGGAAGTTGGGCCTTTATCTCAGCGGAAGTCTGGTTAAGTATTCGGGAAACATGAGAAAAGTGGGGAATGAAATAAAAAAACAGAACCTGAACTGGATTAGATTCGGTTGCTACGCGTGTCTACCAAACGTTATGCCACAGCATTTTAATTTTTTCACTAAATTAAACAATTTATTAGCATATTTTGATTTGCATCATAAAATAGTAACTTTGCAAAAAACGAGAAAATAATGTTTAAGGTCTTAGTCTTTTAAATAAATAATAAATTTCAAATTCTTTATGTTTTTATATTAAAATTCGATTTCTTAGAAGCGTTTTGAAACAAATCCCATATAAAATTTCGCTGTAGAACCAAAGTGAAAAAAATACTTTCGCTATTTAAAGAGCCAGTTAGTTGTTTACATTTGCTTTTCAGCAAATTCCTCATATTAAATCTCCTAACTATGGCGTCTTTATAAAATTTGAAACAAATATATAGCTACTTAATGGTAGGAAAGTTAATGGATTAGCGTATCTAACTATATATTAATTCAACGGCCGAAAGGATTTTAAGGGAACTTCATTTTTTACAAAATATGATTTTCCTGCTTATGTACACGATTCCTCTAAAGTGTCTGATTAAAATTTTAAGAAATTTTAATTAATTGTGTAAGCATTGTATCCTTACAAAAAGGCCAGTTATTGAGCTTTTGGCATAAGAACTTTTAAAACTAAAGTTAAATTTGAAATCATGTGAAAATTTCGACTTGTCACTTTTCATTGTCTCAATTAAACTTATGATAATTATGTATGCATTTAAATACGCTGTAGAAGCATTAGGACTTTTTTTTTGAAGCAAAAGTAGATAAAAAATGAACAATGCCCCCCGGGACTCGAACCTCGGAACTCTCGAATACGCGCCGAGTGCGCTGACTATTACACCACGAAAGCATGCTAAGAAGGTGGGAGAAATACCTTATGACACAATTATGCATATTACAAATGCTGCTTAAATTTCATTTAAATTATTAATTAAATGTCGTGTTAATTACTGTCATGTTACTGTCGTGTTAATTACTTTAGTTGTTTAAATATGTAATTACGCATATTTAAAAATGTTTTAAAAAGAATTTCAAGAAAATTTGAAGTGAAAATTCTAAGTGAGTGTAAAATGATTAACTATTAAGGCTTTTGCATAAACAATTTAGTTTTTATTAAAAAATAGTAAAATATATATTATATTAAATATAAAATATATAAAATTAGTTTTATATTAATTTTACATAAAGTATATAATAGCTGATTTAGGGGTCTTGTAGCAGCTCCCTCTACGCATAATATTATCTTTATTGTTGCAAAATTTAGTTTCTCTAGATTGGCAACAAGAAAAATCGTAAATAAAAAGAAGTTCGCTTTTGATGTTGCAAACCTTCGCTATCTTATCCTGTCCTCTCGGACTCACTATTCTGCACTCATTCTACTCGAAGCGCCCTTCTATGGCACACGAAGTTCTGACAGGCGGAACACAGCGCAAGAACTTTTCATTCTAATCTCGTCATACAGCGGAAGTTGGAGTTGTTGTAACCCTAACGTTTTCTTTTATTATTGTGAATTAAAATTGTTTAGATTAGAATATCCCATGTATTGACTGAGTATAACGTCCACAACAGTCTCAAAAGTATAAAATTATTTATTTTTATGAAAACGTAATACAGTTTTTTTAAATAGGTCATTTTAATTATACATTATTTATTCTCACTTGGGAGAAAAAACAGCTAGAAATACTGATTTGTTTTATCTGTTATGTTGCGAGCAATACAAGCTACAATTTCATGGCCGATGACGAAGAAGGTATATTGTTTCCTTTTCATTTAAAATGTTTGAGTTTCTGAAACGTAAGCTAAAAGAGTAAATACAATATAAAGAACACTGTAATAACCATAGAAAATTCCAGGATGATAAAACAATTGAGCTTTAAAATGTTGTTGTGATCTACGGTTTCGTAGATATGGAGTAATTGATGATAACCATTGATGAAGAATCAAAACACAATTTATTTGCCAGTATTACAAGAACAGTTCCAAAGACACATTTACAGTTCTCGGAAAACTACGATAAACACGTTGAAACAACAATCAGTAACACAGCCTTCGGGTTATAACGGTGAAAACAGCTTTATGGCAAAGCACTAAAGTGCAGCTCCTGACACGGTGGATTGCTTTTAAGCTAATCTCTGAACTCAAGACACTGTTAAATTCAAAATACTCCCAGAACAGGTAGGGTATATATTGCTTAGCCTACCTTCAAGAATACTCTCGAGAAAACCGCTAAGAATGCGTTCTAGAATATTCTCGCTCCGTCTATGCCATAGAGTCAAATGGGTCATTACGAGTCAAATCTGGCAACCCTAACCCCGCTTTGCGGGGAAGCCGTCTTACCACAGCTGGGCATTTCGCAACAATGTGTTATATTTCTCGGCCTGTTTTGACATTTTAAAGGTACCTAAGCCCTTAAACGAAATTCAAAAATGCGTATGAATCAGTATAAAATACTTTTTTTAAATTTCTAATTTCCACCGAGCGAGCTTCTACAGTACAATTAAAGATAATAGAATAATTATAAAATAATGTATGCATTTCGTTAGGACACAATTTTATAATCTGAAAGTTTCATATTATAATCTAAACACTCATGAATCTACAACTGCAGGTTTTAATTAAACAAAATTAAATCATGCAAATATAGGGTGTTTATAAAGTCCCGGACCCATTTTGATATTTAATAACTCATAAAATAATGAAGACATAAACAAACTTATGGCATTTATTAATGGAATAATTTATATATTTTCTTTTTCAGGTTTTAATATCTTTACTTTTGTAAATATCGTCAGCGCGTGGGGTTAATTTCAGATAATTTCATTTTCCAGTCTAAATATTTGTACTTTTCTAAATATCGTCTGCTTATTAATTGCATTTTCTCTCTTTTGTTTTTGGCAACTATTGCAATGTTATGGTTAATGGTGTTATTATTATGGGAATGGTTAATGTGTGTGTGGACTAATGACCGCCCGAGTCATTGGGCCTTTCTTTTTTACAGGAAAGACGGTCTCATCAGTCGTATACTTAGACATGTTGGAAAACTTCGTATTTTCACAACTAGATGAGCTTCAGCCACATGCCTTTTTGAAACAAGATGATGCACTACCTCATTGGGGTACCATCGTTCGTAGTTCTTTGAATGACCATTTTACAAGAAGATGGATTGGACGAGAAGGTCCAATTCCTTGGCCACCCAGATCACCTGATATAACGCCGCTGGACTTTTTCCTTCGGGGATTTGTAAAGAACAACGTTTACAGGAGGAGGGTGTCGAAACCTAATGACCTAAAAGCCAGAATTACAACCGCAATAGCCTCTGTGGATGCCGACATGCTTGCCGGTACCTGGCGTGAAATTGAATATCGACTTGATATTCTCCGTGCGACGAAAAGGGCACACGTGGAAGTTCATTGACAAGGGTCATGAAACGTTTTGAGTCTATCTAACAATTTATGTTATTAATTTAAATCTATCTTTATTATTTTATGAGTTATTAAACATCAACGTTCGGGACTTTATAAACACCCTTTATTTTGTCATAATAATAATAATAGTTTTTGTCAGCTCATAAATGTAAACTTCTACTGTTAAATAAAACGTAAAATTAAACTTGGAAAGAACTTTTCTGTTAAACAAGTACCAATCTTTTGCTTCATTTTAAATTCACAGTGGTGTGCTTCTTTTCCTATTTAAGTATGAAAGAATGTGGACAAAGTGCTAAAATAATTGTGGGACTTCACCCTGGTTTTATTCCCAATGGTTGGAATATACTATACGAGTTTTCAAAATTTTTCTCGAGGATACGTAAATACTATTTTCCCTTAGAAAGTCTTCCACGAATACACACGTTCTTGCAGTATGATAAACCTAGTGTGTATTATTATTATCAGAATAATGATATATAGTATGTGTAAGGGAAATATAACTGGTCTTTTTTATTGTTGTTACTTCCAATTTCTACTTCCATTTAATTTTACCTTCGATCTAAGTATGTAGTTCTTTATAGGGGGGAGGGCGCTCTGAAAGGTAATTACCATTAACATTAATCTTCGTAGGATCTTCCACTGTTTTATTTCTCTTTTTCATATTTCATGCCTTTTACACGTCCAAAAAGAAAAAAAGAAGGAACACGCAATCATGCAAGAGCCCTATTTTTTTCTTTAATTAAGCAGTTATTGATGTATGCATATGTAGAAAAAGTTTTTATGTTCTGAAAATTTGCACTAATTACATTCTCAAAACTAACTTTAATACTGCTTCTACTTTTAAATGGAATAGAAAAAGAAACACAAAAATAACAAAAAAAAAAAAATTCTACAGTTACAAGTACAGCCTATACTAAGTGCTTTTGGGGGAAAATAGTTCAATGTAGTTTAATGTTCGCGACAACCATAATCAATTAATCAAATTAATACAAAAAATTATTTATTTATTCGAAATTTTACAGTAAATAAAATCATTAAAAGAAAGATATTTAATAAGCAGGAAAAATAAATGTTTTTAATAAAATTTGTGTTATTAAAACTTTCTGTTTACTTAAGAAATCTATTGTTGCATGCGTACGGATGCGCAACAGACTGAATGCACAAGTCCGATAATAGGTCAATAAAATTTATTTTTTATCAAAAGAAATATTTCAGAACGCTGGAATTTTCCAGAGAAATGTTCGTACAAATGTTCATAGTATCACACAGTAAAATCAGCAGCTATTAACAACGTTAAACACAATGCAATGCTAAGCGCATTTAAAGAGAAAGCTAACTCGGGTGTCTCAGTTCACGAGGAACTAAACAACTTGCAACAACAATAACTAAGCAACTGAGAACAGATAATCTCTCTTCGGCCTTAACTAGTTTTCAACTGGCCGCGAGATATTTCTAGTACTTTCTGCTTCTCGAAATTACTGGAAAATAATACAAAGGTAGAATTACGGTTGCAGTTAACATAGTGGTAAATTCCATTTATTCAATTTCGATACATATTACGGTGATACAGAGACCGAATCAAAATGTCGCCAAATTTGGCGACTTTTGCCAATATCTCGCCAAATTATAGAGATACCCATTTACTCAAAGTTAAATGCACTTCACTGTATTCTTACTTTTTTGGCATAGCTTTCTCTTAAAATTTGTCTCGCGCTACATTACACAGAAAAATACAACAATTTTACTTATAATTTAACTAAAATGACCTACCTATGTGCAAAATTCGTAACATTGCCCGCTTCCCAAGGACTGCACTTTCAGGTACAGTCCCTGGACAAGAAGCAATATTTACAACTAAGGCATCAATGCAATAATAAACATTACAATAAATTAACAAACAATATAAAATAATTTCAACAAGTAACTTAAAACAAATGAAATACTGAATCAATAAATGAGTGCACAAATTTACAGATTTAGAAACAAATAAGAAAATGGTCTTGTACTATTCACTACGTACTATGGCCATATTAGGAGCTAGCCTACCGTAATGAACGACTTTACGCTTAAAATTTGATGACTTACGAATCCGAACTACGACGTCGTTCAGCCTGTTTAGGACTGTGTAAGCACCATCCCAAGGTGACGGTAATTTAGGACAGTGTCCTTTCCGCCGAATCGGATTCCACAACCATACCTTGTCTCCTTCGTTGAATGGATGTCCTGTAGCTCTCGTACGGTATCAAGTCTTCATCTTCTCCGCTGCCAAGTTGACTCGCTCTCCTGAAGGTCAAATAGTTGGTTGCATCACTTCGAACAGTGCTTGAAGAACTTGAATATAAACCTCGGGCGATAAGATGCATTCGAAGGGAGACCAAACAAGACATCACAAGGCAGACGAAGGTCACAACCGAAGAACATCTCAGATGGGGAATAGCCGGTAGTCTCGAGGATAGCATTGCAATAAGCCATCAAAAATAGAGGTAATTTCTTATCCCAGTCCTGTTAGCTTCTAGAAACCACCAACGAGAGGTTATTAAGGATGGTTTGATTAAACCTCTCTACCCTGTCATCTGACTGGGGATGTAAAGATGTCATTTGGGTTTTGTAAGCGTCGAGTAGCTTGCAGAGTTCTTTAATTACAGACGAGGTGAAATTTCTTCCTTTATCGGAATGTAACTGAAAAGGCACTCCGAACCTGGAAATCCAATGCTGTATCATTCATTACCTCTGCTACTCTTAGAGCTTCTTGATCAGGAATAGGATATGCTTTAGACCATTTGGTGAAGTAATTAATAAAAACGAGGTTGTATTTGTTGCCATCAGCAGTTCGTGGCAGAGGTCCTAGGATGTCAAAGGCGATACGTTCAAAAGGCGCTTCTACATCGCATCCTTGTAGCTTCCCTAGGCTGCTTTTCTTCGGTCCTTTCCGACTCGCACAGGCATTTCAAGGACTGGCATCAATTCTGAACGTCATCCTTTGCATTATTCCAGCAAAAGCACTCTCGAACTCTCTGCAAATCTCATTATTCCAAAGTGGCCTCCTGTAGGGCTACTATGCAGTTTTTTAAAAGCGTCCGGGATCCAGGATCTTGGGGGTATCAGCTGCCATCGGAATGTCTTTCCATCATCATATTCGAAGGTCCGGTACAAGACGCCGTTTCGAATGTGAAGTGAGTCTCAGAGTACCCAATATTGCTTTGTTGTAGGACTATAGAACGAAATGTCCTGCCAGGTATGTTTTCTGTTTGGAGACTCCCTTCAGTCAGTTATGGGTTTAATATCGCCATCTTCCAGATGGAGTTTCAGGACTTCTTTGTTACTCCTTAGGTCTGGATCAGCTGATGTTGATGTAATTTGCCGTGCGACTGGATTAAGCAGCTCGTATTTCGTTTCAACCCTGGCACAACATCGGCAGGTTCCTGGGCAGGATCTTCTAGACAGGGCGTCGGCGTTTCCATG
>KK115971.1:1956885-2025047 GCA_000611955.2 Stegodyphus mimosarum
GTGAGAGAAGCTAGATGACAAGCCTTGACTTCGGAATCCCATCCATTCGCTTCCGCCACTATAGAAAACTCTGTGTTATAAACCTGCCAGGAAGTATTAGGAGGTATTTCCATCAAATGAGGATGTCTTCAGAAAGGGAGGAGAAGGCATGGATAAAAATTTAAAACGATTAGAATTGTTTCCTGCTGTCGCTATGCATTTCTTTCATGTGTCAACTTCTTTGTCGACATACATAAGAAATTGATCATAGGAAAGGAAGCGATTAAATAATTTTAGTAGATTTGGTTATACAGAAAATTCTGAAAAGTTTAAACAGAAATTCAAATGTAATTTAGAAAATTTCAGCATTAATAACCAGATTTTCGCAAGTAATATTTTAAACAGAAATTAAGTACGATTTATTGATATTGCAGGTAAGTAAATTTTAATTAATTTATTTAATCTTACGCTTTTAGTACGTAGAGCAGAAAACAAGTCCATGAGAGCAAAAAAAACTATGATAAAGAATTTCTTTTCCATATATGAACAAACGAAAGCGGAGTTAATGAGAATGGTTCAAGATTGTCCAAATAAATTTTAATCTACTTTTTCTATATTAGCAATAAATTTGTATGATGCACAAGGTAGAATAAGACAGTTTATAGAAAGGATAATCGTAAAACTGAAAAATTTCTTTCCGATTTCCAAGATTTAATTAAATTTATGCAAAGAAAAGAAAGAATGAAGTAAGAAAGTAAAAGAAGAGGAAACTAAAAAGAATCTTGGTTATGAAATGACTGTTGATTACCTTTGAAGACAAAGATAAATGCATTAATGACTATGAATTTGGTTTCGTTTGTGTGATTACGGCAAAGTGTTGAGGGCTATCTGCCTAAGGGAAGGGATGCCTTCCTGGAGGACTTTCTAAAGGAAACTGTTTTGTATGCCCACTACACATTGGGGAAACCCCGAAAACGCCCATGCAGTCAGTCCGTTCGCGGAATTCGAACCTCGGACAGAACTACCAGTGTTTAGCGAATTTATCAATCGGCTGCTAGTGGGCCCCCAATGAGTATGAAAACGGAGATTATATGAACAAGGAAAAATTTAAGACGATGATAACATATTGCTGAAAATTTGTGTGAATATTTAAATTCATTTGATTGCTTTGTTATTTTCATTGTTGTTATAATATTGACTATTTTTGTTTATTTTGCTTTGTTATTTTCATTGTTGTTATAATATTGACTATTTTTGTTTGTTTAGTTGTTTATTTTTTCGTTTTCATGGCGATAATTTTAGGGTTTTATTTTGTGTACAACTGAATTTGTGGCCATATATATTTTTCTTAAAAAAGTTTATTTTTTATATAGAATTGTAACTTTTCCAATTCAGAGTCCAACAATGTTTAAACCGTAGGAATAGCTCAAATAGAATCCGATAAATGGGCAAATGATGAACTGATTAAAATATATTATCGGGTTGGATATGAATTTAAAGTTTCATTTTTTCCCATATATTTCTTGAATGAAAGATTCATTTCTTTTAATACATTTCTTGAATAATATTTTTCATATACGAATTTTTATTTCATCTTGATAACTTTTGATAATTTTGAATAATTATTTTATTTGACTGAAAGAATTATTTTGTAGAGACATTAGGTTATTTCAAAGCAGGAGAGATGAAAATGAGCAGTGCGCTCGTCGAGACTCGAACCACGGACCTCTTGAATACGCGCCGAGCGTGCTGACTGCTACACCACGAAAGCATGCTAAGAAGGCGGGAGAAATACCTTATACACCTCCCAGTTTAAAGGGTGACTGGGGATTAATGGACTCAATCGCCAAATCCTGGTAGAGACATTAGGTTATTTCGAAGCAAGAGAGATGAAAAATGAGTAATTCTCTCGCCGGGACTCAAACCACGGACCTCTCGAATACGCGCCAAACGTGCCGACCACTCACTACACCACGAAGGTGGAAGAAATGCCTTATAATTTAAATAACATTTAACTAATTTTTTCTATTTACTGATGAAAATTTGTTTACAGTTTATTGTAGTTATTTGTATTTAGTTACTTATTTTTGTTGACACAAAAAATTACTATTGATTGGAAAAGGAAAACTTTCATCTCTTTAGTCAAAAGAATTTAACGAAAATTCTTTCAACTATATTCTAATAGAAAATTACAGATCAAGTTTTTATTTATCGACTGGTCATCATAATCAATAAAGAAAAAAGTTAGAATTCGTATTTATTCATCAGCTAGCATTTCCTATACTTTTCAATACCATAAAAAATTAAGAAATCTTTCTGTCTTCCTGGAATAATACGTAAGATTTAAGTTTAAAATTTCCCCTGGGAATTTTATTAAAAATTATAAATCGTAAACAATAAGTAAAACAAACAGGATAAAAACAGAAGCTGCGTAAGTAAAAGAGCAAAGCAAGGAGTGAATAAGGAGAGAAACAACGAGCATCCGGTCTTCTGCTGGCACACTCTGGTGCTCAGGCCTTGTAGTTGTCTGGGTGGCATTCGGCAAAAAGAGAGTTTATAGCTCTGGAATATGTTTAACTTATAAATAACAAACTGTATATACACTTTTACTTTAAAATAAGAACTTCAGGGTTATTTTCCACCTGATTTATAACCACGGGAACAACAGCTGCGAAAAAAAGTTGACTCGCTTAACTTCCCCGCTACACACACTTCATTGCCATGTAGTGTGTTTCGCTTCTTGAAAAACAAGCGAAGTATAGCTGCCTTGAACTACACTCTCAGTTGATTAGAAAATAAATGATGTGCGCTGATGACCACTCGAGTTACGATCTCAAATAAGGGGACTGGCAACGCCTTGAAGTGCCTATTTTAAAGTAAAATAATTATAAAAGAAGCAAGAACTACACCATTTTAAACCTCATTCGTCCATTCTTTCAGAAGGATTAATGGGTCTAACTTAGCATTTGAATAAAACTTTTTATAAAAATAAAGCATTTAAAGGTAAAGTACGTGCATAATGGAATAAGTATTTGATAGAAGGTGAAAAAGATTTCTTTAAAAAATACGCGAGAAGTCGCATGCGATGGTTCATAATTAAAGTTTGAGAAAAAATAGAACCGATAACGCTAATAAAATCTTTCAAAGAAGCTGGCATTTCCACTTCATTGGATGCAAAAAACAAAAAGGAGGACGATTTAAGAAACAGTGAATTTGATAACTCAACTAATATAGTTACCGAACAGAATTCCTTTGATGAGGCACTAGCAGTGGCAAATGATGATAAAATTAATAAACATTTCTGATTTCTGATTATAACTGATTTTATGCCTATGTTTATGGTTTAAAGATTTAATTTTAATAAAAAAAAGATATTGGCGGCATAAATTTATTTTCTGACATGTTTTAACGACATATATTATTTTTCTCAATATTATTCTTTCCTTAAATAAAATTTACCAGAAGTATAATACTCTTTCATGTTTGTCAAGAGCAATTATTTTTTCTTTTACTAGATGTTTTGTTTGGAAATAATAAGCTAGTACCTCACTTTTATGAATTTGCCACCCTGAACTGTATACTAGTTAGCACGGGCTAACTGCTAATTTGAAATCAAGGGTATGGGTTCAACTCCTGCTTATGGCTTGACTGTCCTTGCCTTTCTGTTCTCAGACAGATCAGGAGAGTGGGGCAAGGACGGAGATATATCTATCACCGTCTGTGGTGCACCACCGACAAATGTCTGGCCTTTGGGGGAGGGGGACTTTTACGATGTAACTGAAAGCCTACTGGTTATAATGGGCATCAGGGCATTGAGTTTAAAGTAATAGTTAACGGTGAGGATGTTAACAGTACGCAAAGTAATCTATATCATTTTATTACCATGGGTCTTGAGATATGGTATATATAGAGGGCTTGGAAGGGTAATCCTCTACCACATTTTCAATCTAAAACATGTTTCCTTTTTTCATTATATATTTTGATATAGCAATGAGAAACATCCTGCAGTTTTCTGTCAATGTCTCCTCGCCGCACATACTACTACATCACACACGTAGAGGACAAACGCAAGATCACTTTCCCTTAATTAACAAGATTTATTACAGAACATGGTCCCTTTCCTGAATACTTTAATAGACACGGCGTCAGTAACACAGATCTATGTGTCTGTGAAGAAATTGGTACCCCAGACCATTATCTTACCATCCGTCCATGTACAGTTCTATATCTCCTACTGGGCCGATTCACGAAATTCAACTTGCGTTTTTCATGTCTCGAAAGCGCGACTCAGGATATATATTAGATTTATATATAGCATTGTTCTAGTACAGGTATTTTGACACGAAATCGGACTTTTTCTGAAATGACATGCCAATTTTGTTCCGTATTTCGATTCTACGACTCAAATTATACCTAAATATTAAATTTCGTAAATGTGGTGCGAAATTTATTGAGAAATTCAAAAATTTATATTGGCGTAATTCTTTTCAGCTTGCGCCAAAAATAATTAACTTGGTGAGCTTCTTTATACATGGCAACCTATTTTCCTTTCCTTTTTTACATTGTGCGTGAGCGGAAGAAAAATCACATCGTTCCTACTTTCAAATAATTTTAACAAAGTCCCTAAGCCACATTTGATGTCATCGCTTTCAACAAATATGCCAAATTTCAAAACCCACCAGTATATGAATTCACATATACCTTCAGAAACTTTGAATAAAATACTCTAATTTTTTGGAGGTATGCTTAGAAATACATCTATTTTAAGATGATGATGGTAAAAATTTTATAGCTTATAACTGAAACTTTTTTCGAAAAATTTATAAAAATTATTTTAAAATACAAATTTTAAAAATAAATAATAAAAATAGGCGAATTTTATTTGCAATGAACCTAAATTTCGAAATGGGAAAGGAAAAATCAAATATGCTTACTAAAAATAGAGATATAAATAAATATATATTCCAAATTCGATTAACATTGAGGAGCTAAAACTTTGAGAGCTAAATTTTAAAAACTACTCGTGCAATTTTTACAAAATTTGTCAGTTTGGCATAATTTTAGTCGTAAAATCGGAATATGGAAAAAACTCGGCATGTGATTTCAGAAAAAGTCCGATTTGGGGTCAAAATACCTATATTAGAACAATGCCATATATAAATCTAATACATATTCTGAGCCACGCTTTCAAGACATGAAAAACGCAAATTGAATTTCGTCAATCCCTCAGTAGAACGGAAGATACAGAACTTCCCTTTTTTTATTTTCGCACTGTACCAGAAAATATGGTAAAAACTATGTCGCCTGGTTGCAAGGATAGCCCAGATTATCGAAAAGCTTGCAAAACTCCAAGCTCACCTATGTCTTGTTATGTAATGTAAAAAAAATGGTGGAGATTAATAGGAGCTGTTCCTGAAGTAAGAATTTAATATTCACTCAATTTGTATCTAGGAGTTTAACTCTCTGTATACTACTACTGTATTTGGATGTAGCTCAATATATGTTTGCAAATTTCTGTAAAGTCTGTAAATTGTTGTCTTTCTAATATGTATGTGTAATGTGTACTGTTCTAAGTGTATGTTCTTCTGCAAAGTAATTTGAGTGTCTGAAATAATGTAATAATCATGTAAATTATCTAATTATGTCCTGAGCCACAACGGTTACAATATCTTACAATGTTATTTTATTTATCTTTTAGTGCTAGATATGCGGGGAAGCGAGACAGTACCACCTAACCTCTTGGTAGAATAATGGCGTCTCCATCTCCCGTCACCTGTCAACTGTCACTATCTCTTATCACATGTACTGCATATAGATTACGTACTACATCTATTACATTTCACTAGATCGAAAAATGGAGGAGTAATAACATTCAAAATCTGAAATATTTCTCTGCTGAATGCGTAGAATTTTCGCAGAATCTAATCTCATACTACCGGGACTTCCCATAAAATATGAAAATTAAATTCTCAGAAAACATTTAAATAAAACTTGATTGCTCATTAATATTAATGAAAGTTAACTGCGCTACATTAATGGATGTGGTTAAATCGATAAAGAAATAACGTGAAATAAATGACTGGATCATAAAGTCATCGTGCAGATTAGAGTTATAATTGGAACAACGTATGAAAACTTTATGAACTTAAACTCATCTTAATTTTAAAACATAAGACAGACAAAATCTAAGAAACGAAGAATCCGAGTGCGTGTAAAATAGCTTTGAGCGTGCAAGCAGTTTCTGTTTCTCTGAACACTTGAATCAGCAGTGGGGGAATGGGGGAATTTGAGACAGCTGACGTTCTCATCTCATTAAAAATTAAAGAACGCATACGTGTGTTTCATATGAATTTTTTTCAAGACAGAGATTTTTTTTTAAATGCTAAGGAATGAATATTTTTATGGATATGTGTTATAACTCTATAAATTTATTTTTAAGTATGAAAAAAAATTATTTACCTAAATTTCTCAAAACCTGCTTTGTAAGTAATAAATTTATATCGTAAATTTAACTAGTAACAACTTTTTTCTCAGACTTCTCTGCTCTATACATAAAGAATTTGTGGTTTGTAAACATCTTGGTTGCCTTCATAAGAAACGTGAAAATTTTGCATGTTAGAAAAACTATCATTGAACAAAAAATTCCTTTTATTAACCCAAAAATAAGTTACATAAAACTCTGACTATTACATAAGTTACATAAGACTCTAATTATTACATAGATTACATAAGTTACGCAAGATTTACAAAATTTACAAATTTACACAAGACTGATTATTACAAAAGATATAAGTTATATCAGACACTATTGTTGATTCGCTAGTAACCGAATTATTACGATCACTGAATACCATGAGTTCGACTGAGTTTAAATCCAGGCGAATGGGCTTACTGCGTGGCTGGTTTCCGTGCCAAACTCCATATGTAACGTGAATACGAGCCAGTTTCCTTTAGAAAATCCTCCATTAAGGCATCTTTTTCCTTACTCAAGATAACCCTATAGTGATTTGCTGTATTCCAGTAACCTAAAAATATTAAGCTACGCTTCGAAATTCACCGTTTTATTAGATCAGTGATTCTCAACCTTTTTTTGCCGCGGCACACTTTTAACGATTTCAAAATTTGGCCACACACAAAGAGAAAGATAAGTTTAAAAGTTGTTTACTTACCTATAATACACTGTGTAAAATAGTTTATGATAATAATTTTGAATGTAAAATAAAATAATATGTACCTCAAAAACAGCAGTACGTTTATTAAGGGATTAATGGCAAGTTAATAATAAGAATACTTTACTTTTAATGAGAAATATTGAGCTGGATGTGTTTTGATAATTTCATTTATATTGGGTCGTAAAAATGACAATGCTACTCTCATATCTTCTGCCACATTTAGCAGTCTCGATCTTTTATTCGTTTTTATGTTGGTTAAAACTGAAAATCCGGATTCACACAAATAAGATGTAGAAAATTGTAATAATATTTTTAAAGCCTTTTTGGCCATCATGGGATAATCGTATCTAATGTTAATTCAGAATGATCTGAACTGAAGAACCAAGGCTATGTTACAACATGATTGAATTCTGCTAGCTTTGTATAGAGGTTTCAGGCATTTCAGAGGAGAATCATGAGCAGAGAAAATCTCACTTGTTCCTGATGGGTGATTGAGCTGATGATTGCAGTGGATTTATCGTTGTTGCTAGTGAGATGTTGAACCACATTTTTAATGCCCAAATCTTTAAGCATAGCACTACTGTTACGGGTCCCGTACTGCTAATGGAGGTAAAGGCACCCAGTAAAATTTGGCTTCTGAAATCTTGCTTAGTCGGCCTTCTGCCTGTGATAATGATCAGCACTAGCATTTGTGATAACCCTTTCTGCATGAGTTCCGGCGATAGGGCGTTATTTCTTGGCTATTTAGAAGAAAACTCAGAACCCCGAAAACTGGCCGTATGGGGACCTTGGCAGTTGGTACAATTAGGGGCTCGTGCCGGAGCTCAGTACAGTCCCTGAATTCATGGTCCATTCCACAACTGACACAGCGTGCAGGATATCGGCAAGATACTTGTGCGTAATGAAAAGACTGACAATGGAAGCACTGAGTGGGTCCGTGCCATCCTCTGTGTGTTCCAACACTAATTTTCCCTTTTAACATATCAGGTAGTGGAGATTTGGGATGGAAATCCATATACCGTAAGTTGATGAGAAAGAGGAGAAGTTTGATAATGTCTGATCTCCTTCTTCTAGTGAGTTGGTGGACTTTAAGAATAGGATAACCAAGCTCCAATAGCTTGTCTGTGATATCGCCAAATTTCGTGCACGATGGTAAACTTCTAATTACCACTTTGAGGTTTTTGTCATCAGGTAGGAGAGGAGCATGATATGAGATTTCCTTAGTATCATGGAGAGCGTAATTCTGCGATGAATGTAATTTCGTATTGCTGGTCTGCCTTTAGTTTAGAACGAAAGTCAGTTACTCCAAAATCCTCTAATAAGTCAGTTAACGTGACTTTAGCCTTTTTAATAACGATGGGTGGCAGCTTAGAATTTCGCTTAAGGTACTGAAAGGCACTGGGATTTAGAGTCGTCCGAGTTCCTTGATTGGATGAATGAAGTGACTTCTGATTGGTCCTCGTTTGATCCGCTTGAGATTCAGAAGCGGCAGCTTCCGTGTCACGTGATTGGGAGGCAATCTTGGAATAGGAAACCTTATCCAAGAGAATTTTTGGATAAGATTTGGCCCTTATCTCGGGTTTTCCGCATTTTGCTAGGAGTCATCCAGTATCGGAGTAGATCCGTCAGCATCGTTAGCTAAGGGAGCTGTCGGATATCGATTTCAAAACTCAGCAATAAATCGACAATCCTAGAATTCAAAACTCAAATAATGTACAAAGTATTGACACAACACTCATTTTATTCTTTGTAACATTAATAATTACACTTTTATATTTTAAGCAACTAACTACGAATTTATGAAGATAATTCTCTTTAAATTCAAAACATTAGAATACTCTTTTCAGTTGCCAGACTCAGAATTACAATGTTACAAACGATAAACAGTAAAGTTTTATTGACAATAATGCGCGTGAATAAATTTAACACTCAGTTAACACAGTAATTCACCCTATGTCCATCTAGATTGTTTATGAGATGGCTAGTTTACGAGACTAGCAAACGTCTAGAAACATCTAGACAGTTTACGAGAAACATCCGTAGTTTTCTTGGAGTCGTCCAGTATCGGAGTAGATCCGTCAGCATCGTTAGCTAAGGGAGCAAATTTGTTATCCATCAACTCATTCGGATGATGATCAGCAATTGGAGGGCTGTGAAGCCGCTTGTTTCGAACTGTGTACCAGTCCATATCTTATTAGTGCTAGCATCTGCTTCCGGCATTTGGCTCCATGGCAGAAGGGCATTCGCGGCTTTCTTAAGCAGAAAAAATTCTCACATATTAAGGAAATCTTGCAAACTGATGTCCTCCTTTTCGTCAAGGATATCCTCTCGTCTGCATCATTCCTCTATCTTAGCAATTTGGTACTGCATATATTCAAGCATAATCTCAAAAGCGGTCATGTTAGCTGAATAAAGAAAGCAATCCATGATGAATAAGATGAAACTGAAAAACGTACTAAAACTCTCAGTTGCGAAGTCACTGAAAAACAAAGTTGAAATTAGTCGGCCTACTGTTACTACGACTCAGAGAGAGAAAAAACTCAAACCGTTCTATTTATAGTCTTTTTAGACAATGTCCGTTACCACACTCAGACTGGAAATTAGAGTGCAAAATCTTCACAGTTGTCATGCGTGCACAAGCGCAATATGAAATCCAGTGTTTTCGGCAGTATAAGAAATGTCTGAATCGAATTACGAGCATTCAGAAGGTCTTAACCCTTCAGCTACTGGGAGGTGCATATTAGAAAATTCTCGAACCGTTATAGCGTACTCCATGCGGATGTCTATCACTATATTACTATCTGTTCAACAACAATCTGAAAGACAAAGGTATAAAGCACTAGCTAAAGAAAATTGCCTCGTATTCAAGTTACATATGAAGAAAATCGTGAAGACGTCCATGCATCTGGATTCGAACCCAAGTGGAACTACCAGCATTCATCCGTCTTAACCATTCTACCACCAGTGGGATCTTAAAAGCAAGAAGACGCTACGATATGTTAATACTGACTTGATTGTTTTTGATTAAATTGAGATGCAGATAGTAGCTATTCAATGCTCAGTTCGCTACCTAGGAACTTAACCCTCCAGCCCAACAGAGATTTAGATCCCAAACTCCAAATTTTCTAAAACTGGCATTAGAATAATATATTTATTTTTTCTTTTTAATGATTAAATACCAAAATGCCCCTGATACTTTCTACCTAGACTCTTTTCTCTTTAATATACTGCCTTGATTTCTTGAACATATTTCAAGATTCATGCATAAACATTTACTTTAAAATGCTATAAATCGTATAAGAGCCGTAGAGCTTTAATGCCCAGCCAGTATTTACACATGATATTACAAACAATAATTTATGAAGCTCACCAATTTAAAATTTTAGACCAGGCAAAGTTCAATATTAGATTGCTATGACTGGCTGTATTTAAAGCTCTGTAATTTTTGAAGACGCTGGTATGATTCCCTGTCATTCAAAGAATAAAATATTCCGCATTATACATATGCAGAATATTTTACGCAGAATACTTTTGGTCTATGAAGAGGTCGCCAACGTCACTCTAAATGCTCAGAAATTCTTTGTAAGCTCAGTGTCAATCTAAGATTAAATTTTGTATAAACTGACGCAATTTTGCAAATATTTCACTACCGAACTTTTTTTTAATACCAACGAAGTTACAGCATGGAAGTCACATTCCAAGCACCAAATTTCTTTTTGTAATTTTGTTGTGACGTAAACGTGTCCAGATGATATTTAAGAAGAATACTGCTTTTAAGTTGCTTTTAACTGCTTTTTAAGTTGTTCTGGTTTGTTACATTCGCAATAAATGTTTCAATGCAGTCTGAATGCTCTGATCACCTTTGTTATTTTAAATATGAATTAAATGACTTATGTTGCAAAAGAATGCTAATTCGTTTTGATCCTTAGCTGTACACGTAAATTATGACGCTGATTTATCTGTGATTATATACACAACTGAATACCTGAATTCGCTAATTTGAAGTGAAGTTTGCTTGCAAATGAAATCTTTTCAATAAATATATATGAAACTGTTCCTCAGATTTACAGTAATTTGGAGACACTAACAAACAAACTGCTTAGCTTATAATTATAAAAAAAGATTTTAAATAATTTGTATTATGAACACGTAAAACGTGTGTAGATACTAACCTAATTTCATCATTTACTATTAAAAAACCAATCAATTCGTTAGGAAATATTTAAATTAGCCAAGCCTACAAACAAGTACACATGGCGCTACCAAAAGTGAGAGAAATGTCAAGAAAAGTTAAGAAGGTAAATTATATCTTTGTAATATTTAGACTGCCACATTCTATGTTAGTTGAATTATTTTCGCAGGTAAAGGGGATTTTATTAGTTATACAGAATTCGAATATTATACATACTTGTGTAAAACGCTATGCGACTCTCTTCATTTCCGTCAGCTGAAGAAAACTTGGTATTGCAGTAAAAAGTGATTTTCCACGGCTCTTGGTTCCTTTTCTTCGTTATCCTCCATGAAGATTCCTTATGTATTAGCATCCATTTAGTCATCATAAAAGCGGCCAAATAAGATTATGGGTGATAAAAATGGGTACTATTTCAATTAAATCAAGAATGTTGCTTTTAGCTTACAAGGCAGTTCCATTGTTGGGATTCCCTGTGGTGTCGCCATCTGTTGACACGTGTTGCAACTTGCCAATATTACATATCTTAAAACATTTTAGCTTTGAAATTTATATTAACTAAGAGCAAGCATCAAAAAATAACTTAAACATTTTTAATTAAGTAATTAACTGAGTGAGCAATCAAAGATATAAGACAGAATTCGCATCTATTTTATTCTATCCCGACAATATTAAGTCTACGACGGCAACTATTTCAGCAAAAAAATTTATTTTTTCCAATATATCCGGTTCTAAGTTTGATATCTATCTATAAGCATAGATTTCAGTTTCGAACTGCTATACGATTTGTTTTTTAACTCACATAGCTAATTATCTGCAATGAATAGTGCTTACCGCCAACTGGCATACCGGTACATAAACAAGAACTGAAACAAAATTTTGCGATTAGTCAGTAAAAATTAAGGATTAAAATGTTACGGATTGTCATGCTGAAAAAGTTATTGGCATCGCCGGTCGGATTCCAACTAGACCTTTAATAATCGAACTGAAATTTACAAAATTATAATGTAATAAAAATGTTCCATTTGATAATATAACAGTATACTGTCAAAAATAACATTCGCTAAAACAAATATACGCAGTTTGCATTTTAAAGTAATTTACAGTTAAATTGCAAATACAGTACTGCACTTTTGATACAAAGCTAGAAAATTTCTAGCGTACATCAAATTAAAAAGAAAAAGATTACAAAAACGAAGGCAATATTTTCATGCATTACATTTGGGTGTCTGGAAAAGTTTTATCCTTTATTGTGGTAATACTTTTGACCTTGGGAACTTTATGCTTGTGCATATTAGTTGATGACAGAATAGTATGAGACTGTCCAATATTCTGTCTAGTAGACGGCACTGGTAAGGGCGCTATTACTTCACTTACTTAAGCTGGAGCTTATTACTTCACTTACTTAAACTAGAGCTAAAAAAATAAAGGCCCGAAAGAAGCATATCAAACATTGAAGGGAAGGAACTAGAACACAGTGCGGCAAGACATCGAATCATACGTAATATGTATGATTTAATAATGCTGCATCAAAAAGTCCGTGGCTGTACTTATTTTGGCACTTCGGTATTAGTAGGCAGCTAACGTTTACTGAAAGATGAGGACATGCTCGAAGTTCTTTACAGTGATGAGAAGATTATTGATGTAGAATTAACAGATAAGTTTTGGGTTTGTAGAATGCAAATGGAGAAGGAGAATCACGCCTTGGGATTTATAGTAAGTTGCTACAACTTCAAACAACGCAAAAGAGCACTGGTAACTTTCAAACTTTGCTCAGAAGATGTCATCAGGATTTCTGCATTAAATTAGTCACGAAAACTCTTCGTAAGAGTGTCAAGTGAAATGTTGGTAAGCCAGACAAGATCCATCGCAAACAAGGATTATTTTCACAAAATTTCCTGCCTCAGTATTTGGTTGGATTTTAGGGGAGTGATCTGTTGGGAATGCTTGTTACCACCCCGAATTTAAATGGCGAGGTGCATTTTCATGGGTGAACAGTCTTCCCAATGCTCACAGACAAAAATATACATCGCTGGCGAATCACATGAGAATGGTATTGCATCACAACAACGTAAGACCTCACATACTTATTCGGCTTCAGAGGAAGCTTCAGGAAATAGGATGAAAACTCAATCCGCAGTCTATGCATTCAGTGGATATGTCTCCAATAGAATACCAACTCTTTTGATCAGTTTACAGGACAGGAATATAGAAAGTTTTAATGTGGGCTATAAATTATCTTCCACAACAAAGAGAAAGTCTGTAGTAAAGGGATGAAAAAATCAAGAACTAATAAACGTATTATACAACATAATGGAATTCTTTCATTGAGCATGAGAAAATCTTGAAGACCTAAGTGTACATGATAACTGATAAAATGAATACAAATTCTAACGATGTTTAAACTATACAGGCTAGCCAGAAAGTCCCTTTACAACTGAACTAAATACGTGTAATTGTATAAGATGGTAATATTTGATCGTCCCATCTTGATCATTGGTATGGTAACAGTTCTAATCAGGTGAATTTCAATATGATGGCAGCGCAACTGCCCGGAAAGGAGAATGAAGTCTGTACACTGACCAATTGTTTCGCCTTTCTGTGCTTGGTGAAGAGTAATGGCAAGGACTAGCGGCTTCACTTGGAGGAGCGCTTAGTGACATATGTGTAGGCCCAAGAACGGAAGCACAACAACGGAAATATGACATAGATGAGGGATAGGTTTTGTGAACTGTTCAGTTAAGAGCCACAAAGTCGTAAGATTTGATCGCGTGGGAGAAAAAAGCTTTTCGCTTAGGAAGTGTTTTGGATTCACCAGCCCCTTATCCTTGTCCACCTCAAAGTTCGGATCTTACGACACCATAGAATGCCCTGTGGGGGATCATCAAATCATACATCAAGAAGAAGGGTACGTGGACAATAATGCTCTGCGAGTAAGTGTGTTTCAAGCCTTCCAGCATGTAACACTCCAGCTGCTAAAAAGTTTGAGTAAGAGGACATGCAGGCGTATCAAGCTGTGCAGGAATAATCGGTGCGCACATAAGGGGGGACGTTTTGGACAAAGAACAGTAACTCTTATTAATGTTACAATAAAATAATTGCTCGTGTAAAGGGACTTAAATGGGCACTTTTAAATAGACTTAGCCACCCTGCATAATAAACTTTAATTAACCGCATAAAAGGTAATAAGTCTACGAATACTTTTCTTTAAGTTTCTAACAAAACGTTGACTTCCGATTAGTTTAATTCCCTAATCGATTCTGTTTTAATTTTAAAAACATAAGTTGATGTATCCTGATGAAATTTAAATGTTACATATTTATTCCTGATGGATAGAGTTGATGAACACATTTCCATACAGCGTGATTCGTAAGATTTTTACTTCATTTTACGATAAATATTTCTAATACCATGATAGTAAAATCTACTCAGATAAGTCGGAAAATCTATCATTTTGTAATTAGCCTATTAGTCCAGCTGATTTTGATATTAATAATAATTTTGTAAAGTTGACCGACTAGGTTTTCAAGACTTCCCTATATATTGCCCAAACTGTCAATATTTCTTGACAAAGTGCAGCTTAATTTCGTTGGAAATGGTAGGAAAATACAAATCATGTATTTAGTTGTAGTAGCTTTTGCCGATTCGTAAGTTGTTTCATTAACTTTCAGACAGCTGTGACCTAAGAAAGTGTATTTAGAAACTTACTACAAACCATTTATCAAATAATTTTAGCGCTTTTAGAATATTTTGATAATTATTGCAAAGGTACATGTCGTTTGTGTGTGTGTTTTCATTTAATAATTTGACAAGACACTTTATTGCATTAGAAATGGTCAACAGTTCCACCTGAAAAATGAATGCTTCATTATTTAAGCTTCATATATTGATTGAAAATAATTATATAATTTCGCCGCTATATTAATCTACTCCTACGTTACTTTTAAATAAGCCTTCAATAAACCCTTCCAATCCTTTATCTTTCAGTAAAGTATTGTTACAATTAGGTAATTTTTATTTTTATTTATTTGCTGGATGCAATTTATAGGTACGAATCTTCATTTTATGTAGTCATCTCTACATATAATAAAACAAAGAGTCTGTGTGTGTGTGGGGGGGGGTGTCTTTCGTTCGTGTTGTGAGTAAGCTAATAGACCCAGGGCCACGAAATTTGGTACATAGGTGTATCTACACAAGAGCCAGTGCACCTCGAAGCGATTTTTTCGAAATTCGAATTAGATTTTTTTTTATTTTATGTTTTGTGACCAAATCGCGTCATTTTGAGACATAATGGGCTACAGGAAAGCGAGATTTCACTCTATACATTTCATTTTTACATCGTCGTGAAGCGTAGACACTTAGCTATTTTACGAACTTAAAATAAATTTCGTATTTCAATAAATCGATTAAATACGAATTTATTTAGGAAGGTGAGCTTAACACCTTTTCAGCGGAATTTTTTTTAAAAAAACTTATTTTAAAAAATGGGCTGTTTATTTTCCTTTGATTTTTGGACACGTTGAACTTTAATCCTTTCGACTCCTTTTAAAAAAAGAATTTTGGAAAAATAATAATATTTTGTATTTTTTTAAAATTTTTTAAATGAAGCTTCCGAATACACTTCTCACATCTCAGATATTTTAAAATGTAGTTTTGGCAACAATTTTCCTTTCTTATTGTTGTTGATAGATTTTTGATGAAATTGCATCATTTTGAATAGTTTCATTCTTTTAAAAATTTCGGATTGGCAACAATCTTTAATCGTATTTCTTATGTTACTGTTTTTAAGAGACTGAAAAGTTTAAGAAATTAAAAAGTTGTTTCTTTTTGCAACGGTAAATTGTTTAATTACTTTATTAGGATAATTAACATTTTACAAGGGATATTGTTTATTTCATTGTAATATTATGTTTTAATTATATATAATTTTAATTATAAAAAAGTTTTGCATGATATTTTTTAATCTGTTTAAGTTCTTAATCTGTTTATACCATTTGAGTTCTTAAGATTTTGCAAAGGGAAGTTGGTTAATTTATTTATTAGGATAAGTAATATTTGTATTAAGGGATACTGCATATTTCATTGTCATTTTTTATATGTATAATACATTTTTATTGATTTCTTTTTTGATAAAGTTGTTCTGCAGAGTAAAATTCTGCGCGAAATGTTTTGTTTTTTGAGTTTCTTTCATGTTATTTTTTGCTTATTTCACTGTTTGTAAGATATTGAAACGTTTTGCATGATTTTTTTGCATGAGCCAGTGCACCTCGAAGCGAGTTTTTCGAAATTCGAATTAGATTTTTTTTTTTTAATTTTGTGTTTTCTGACGAAATCGCGTCCTTTTAAGACATAATGGGCTATAGCAAAGCGAGATTTTACTCTATTGAACAGTTTAAGAAATTGAAAGATTGTTTCTTTTTGCAAAGGTAAATTGTTTAATTAATTTATAGATCTATAATTTAAAAGGCGAGTCTTTCTGTGTGTGTAGGTGTCTTTCGTTCGTACTGCGCGTAAGCTAATAGACCCAGGCCTATGAAATCTGGTACACAAGATGCATCTAGACAAGATGAAATAGTATCAAATTGATAATTTTCTCCCATTATATGAACAACAATGGCACACAGCCATCGTTGCTGATATCAGCACGGAAAAATGATGGCGATAATTCTGTGCTGTTTTTAAATTTAATGTTTCTCTTGGATACTGGACGTTTGTCTAGAGAAGGCAGCAGGAAGTTGGTTAATTTATTTATTAGGATGATTAATATTTGTATTAAGGGATATTGCTTATTTCATTGTATGCTTTTTATATGTAATGCATTTTCAACTGAATTTTTTTAACGTTGTTCTTTGTTTCTTTTTCGATAAAATTGTTATGCAGAGTAAAATTCTGTGCAGTTTTCAAATTTAATGTTTGGTGTTCTCTTTAGGCATTTTTCCGGTACACTTAAAAGCCAGACGAAGGCTGGCCGCGCAGCGGCTAGTTTAAAATAAATGCTTTATTGTAACAGATATTACTATTCTGCTGTAATATGCCATAAATTTGGCTCTTAACCTGTTGCCTTTGTCGAGTATAATACATACCTAGAAGTATTTTCGAAGCCAATATTGAATTAAGTTTACCGATAACAGTTTGTGAACGGGCTGCCTGCATGGATGTTTTCGTATTTTTTACCATGCATGGCTTACATATGAGTTATGTTTTGACTTTAAAAATCTTTTCGTTTTACTTCAAAAATGCGGAATCCAATTTAATTTTCAGTCTTCGATAAGACCAAAATATTTAAATGCTTTTTTTATTTATATTAGGAAAGAAGTCTGAAATAATTATTCTAGTTATAAATTTAAAATTTAGAAAAAAGGTATTTTTATGGTTATCTTGGATAAAATTATTATTTGTATTATTGGTTGGCCCCCAACTCCTGGCGTTTTTTTAAGTGAAAATTTTGCGTGAAAAATAAAATGTTTTGGCAATTAAATGTTATTCGATAGAGAAGTATGTGCCTCTACAAAATATAAAGTTTAGTTTTTATGCTGATATACTTTTCGTTCTTTTCGGGTCATTAACATAGACTATCAATTCGACAAAAAAGAGTATTTTCGACATCTTTTGCTTTTTGCATTTAATCGAGATGCCAAAGCCACAGAAGCTGCTCGAGATATTTGTAATAGGTATGGCAAATTTAAGCTTTTAATAGAACAATATATTCCTAATTTAGTCTTAATTATTTAGAAGAGAAAAACTGTTTATAAGCACTTGCATTCTTTACTACTGCTTTTCTTTTAAAAACAATAGTCTTTAGTGGCAAATATCTAATTTCTTCCACAATCCACACTGATGAAATCGCTCTTTTTTTTTTTCCGGTGTCTGCTGAAATGCCTGTCTTTTCCTCTAAAAACAGCCATTTTTTGTTTAAAAAATTATAACTTGTCTCTTAGCTACCCATTATGGAGGATCATCTCTTATACTGTTAAATCATGAACGCTCAATAGTCATAAGAAATTTTCTTCATTACGAGAAAATATTGCGCAACATGCTGAAAGAAGGAGTTAATTCAATGCTAAGCACACAGCTCATTGAAAAGGGCAGATAATCAAATGGCTATAGAATTACATCTATCAGAATTTCAAGCAATGGAAGGGGTAAATATAAGTTGGTTCGAAGAGAGAATTTAGTACAACCATTAACTAAATTTCATGGCTTGAGTGGCGGAGATATTGGGAGTAGATACCTTGACTCTGTGACGTATTTGATAACTGATTCTTTCAAAGAATTACAAAATCACTTGATAATCGGAACATGTCTTTACTTGCCGATTCTTATCACAATATCTGATTACACATACATGCTAAGAAGTTTAAAAACAAACTGCAAAATGAATCTATTTGCGGTCGCCGAACATCTAGGCCCTTGAGTAACACATCGAGCTAAGACGTAATACTATTTTGAATACAATATATAAATGAATAAATGAAACTGACATCAGAAATAATTAAAAAAATATTTTAGGCTATAAAAGTGGAAGTCTATTATGTACTTCCTTCTATAAAGTGCATCATAAGACGTGACAGCAAATGTTGCAAAATAAGTATTAATTAATAATTTAAACAGAAATAAGTAATTTTGGAATAAACAAATGATTAAATACGTTATCATATAACTTTAGAAATTTTATAGAACAGGATTTTAAACTTAAAAGTATCAAATTCAGTGTTCAAATTTTCATTAAAACCTTTTAACTGCGGGATCTATGAATAGCGCATTTATCATGAATATGCACGGGGATGTTCTTATCGCGTCGACGCTTAAATTTTGAGGTAAATTAATTTGGCAATCTCTGTTTCTCTATTAATTTATAATGCCATTTCCAGTTTATAATTTCCTTTATGATTTTTCTTGACTCCAATTCTCCATTTTTATACATTTGTACCCGCGCTTAGAGGATTAAGAGCAATATTCGTTTTTTATTTAACAAGCATCCTCCTAAAAAATGCTTATTTAACAAGCATCCTCCTAAAAAATGCTTATTTAACAAGCATCCTCTTAAAAAAATGGCCAGTATGGTTAATTTTTTCTAGTTCAAATTCCTGTTTACATGATAATATCGATAGCTGAATTAAAAGTCGCCACATGCATTAAGTAAACTGGCAGAAAATGACAGAATTAGAACAAATTGTAAACCTACGTGTGCTCATCCTAGTAATTCCACGAATAACCGGAAACTAGGATTTGCATTTTCTTTCTTCATTCGGAGGGAAATGACCTAAATCAAGGTTTCGAGTATATGACTGTCTTAATAATACTTAGAAATATGAAACATAAATTTCTTTCTTTTTTTGTATTTCGTCATTCAGTTTTAATTTTTGTGATGAAACTTAATCATAAAATACGATCAAAACTAATTTCTAAAATTTTTTAAAGTTTATTACATGAGAAATAATTAAACAGTCTTAAAACGTAAATAGTTAAAATAATAGTAATCAGCCAGTAGCCGAGAAGCTAATGTAGCGAAACACTGATTGTTTGAGTTCTATTCCTACTGGCTTAAGCTGATGGAGAATATTAAGCGTTTCTCTCATGAGAAACAGAAGCGGCGTGACGAGTTATTTTCCCTCAGAAAGTTCTTCACAGTGGCATCTTTCTTCCAGAGACAGAGAGCCCTTGAGGATTTTGCTTTAATCAAATAATCTAATCCAATGTAATAATGAATTTTGTAGAAGAAGAACATTCTTAAATTGACTTTCAAGACGAGTTAAATGGTCTTTACTATTCTGAGCTAACACCACTCAATTTTGTTCTTGTGAAGTCACTTTAAAGTCTGGTTTAAGCTAAGATTACTAGTCTACAACTCCTGTAAAAAATCATTAGTCATCTTTGTTAGCTTGATCATACCATCATCGAATATTACTGGTGCGAAGGCATCGTCTGGATCTGTACTGTAAAAAAGTTTGCTCATTTGAAAAAGTACTGCATAATTTTTTCGTTGTTGGGTTTATGGGGAAACGTGTAATTTCAGAAAACATATAAAATTTATTTCAGTAGTACTAATCTGCCTATTCAATGAGCAGAGTTAAGAGAATTGAATAAAGGTAATTTCGAATGCAGAATTGAAGTAAATTATTTTTCTTAAAATATATGCTTTAAATCCTTCATTTCAGAAAAAAATAAAGTCTTAAAAGAAAGTTAATTAATTTTGAAGTTCATTTCAATTACTGCATTGCCTTAAAGTCCATCATACTATTTTAACTATTGTTAATTTTCCTTCTTTGCCATAGCTGATAATTTCAAAATGTAAAACAGAACGAATGTTGCTCACATATAGTTTTATAAAGAAATTTTGCAGTTGATTCACCTGAGTTTTCCATTATTAAGCCGATATTTATTGTTCAGAAAAGCTGAGGGGGCCTTGATTTGAGTATATACGTATATGTGTGTGAAAGATATACGACACACACATTGCTGATGCTGAACGACGTCTGAAATAAACACAACAACTTCTCAATAGAATTAGTTCTGAAAGTTTACTTTATAATTCTAAAATTTTTCTCAAAAGTATTCGTGCAGCTCTTCTAAGTATGACAAGCAAAATTCGTAGTTACACTTCAAACTACTAAGAATGTTAAACACAACACAACGCCAAGTGCATCTAAAGAGCGAAGCTCGCAAGGAGATCTCTCAATACTCCAAACTTAACTCTGAGTTAAAAACTGAGAACTGATGCTCTTTCCGATCTCATATAGAAATTTGCAATACCTTCGATTTCTAGAAATTGCTGAAAAGCATATACAGTCATTATTAAATTTAAGGTCGGATACAGTTACATATAAGAATCAGACCAATTACAGTTATATGGCGATAGAAACAAAATGTTGCCAAATAATTGCCAAGTTTGGCAACTTTTTTCCAAATTTGGTGACAGAATTAATAAGCTAAACCATCACAAGCTTGGTGCTATCTCGACAAATTAGCAAGATAGCCATTTAACTCAATGTTCAATGGACCTGTACCTATAAATTTACTTTTCCGGCAGAGTTTTCCTCTCTTGAGACCTTTTCATGTTACCTTATACAAGAGATACTACGATTTACATACTACACTCACGTTTGTGAAAATTGCAACACCAAGAAGGAATCGCCATAATTGAATGCAATTTAATACACAGTTGAGTGGTAGTGGTACAAATAAATGATTAAATGTTCAAAGCAAACAAACAAGAACAAGAGATCAGAATCAGTATTTTGTGTGGCCACCACGCGCCGCAATAAGTGCTGCTACACGACGTGGCATGGAGTCAAACAAAGTTTGAATGTCTGACTGAGGAAGAGCATTCCATATCGTTTGTACGCGTACCCAAAGTTCGTCTGCAGACGCAACAGGACGAGGATCACGAGCAAGACGCCGACCAATGACATCCCACACATGTTCAATTGGCGACATATCCGGGGAACACGCAGGCCAAGGAAGAAGCTGTACCTGCTGCGCTGCAAAGAAGGATTTAACAATCCGAGCAGTATGAGGGCGGGCATTGTCCTGTTGAAATACAGCGCCTGGCAAGCTTTGAAGGAAGGGAACAGCTTCGGGCTGTAGAACTTCACGGATATACCGGTTGCTGTTCAGATTGCCCACAATTCGTAGCAATTGAGATCGTCTATGATATGCTATGGCGCCCCAGACCATAACTCCGGGTGTTCGTCCACTGTGGCGTTCGATAATGCACTCCGGAAGGTGGCGTTCACCGGCATAGCGTCTGACACGAATGCGGCCATCATGGTACCACAAATTAAAGCGGGATTCGTCAGAAAACACGACATGCTGCCAATCAGCACGCCAGTCTCTATGCTGATTGGCCCATTGTAGCCGCAGGCGGCGATGGTCGTGCGTTAGGGGGATCCTGTATAAAGGAGTCCGTGCGCGCAGTCCACACTGCAGCAGACGTCTACGAATTGATGAAGCACACAATGAAACACCTGTAGCTATTGACCACAGTGCTGCCAATTGTCTAGAGGAAGCTGTACGGTCCGTCCGCGCCATGCGGACCAGGTGTCTATCATCGCGAGCTGACGTCACATTTCGGGGTCCACTCCCGGATTTCCGAGTTGTCCGACACTCGTCCGTCCACTGCTTCCAAACGCGCATCACTGTGCTGCTGTTACGCTGCACACGAGAGGCTACTGCACGATACGACAATCCAGCTTCACGAAGGCCGATGATTCTCCCTCGTTCAAACTCTGTAAGTTGTTCAAATCTCGCTCTCTTTCGTCGACGAGGCATAAGTACAGATTGAGTTAACGTTTACCACTAGCAGATAACCACCGATAACCATACACGCCTCGCTACAGCCGTCTATTTATTCGGATCCATCAGCCGTTCAGAGGGCGCTGCTCAGCATACGCATGCGCTACGGATTTGCAATTCTAATCATTTGCATATCATGCGCTACTTTGCATTTCCTGAAAATTTCAGCTCACTCGCGTAAGTCCTTCATGGTGTTGCAATTTTCACAAACGTGAGTGTATATTACTAAAAGTACTTACATATATACAAAATATGTAACAGTAATGTCAAATCATATCCAATAGACATTTAACTGGTGATAAATCTGGAAGCTATGATCGCCAAGTAATCAGCTCAATAGAGCAAAAGTGATAAAGTCTCTTCGGGAACATAAACTTTTAAAAGAACTCTTGAGAATCCTCTTCTAGACTTCTGAAACAAAATAGAAATCAAAAGAAGGGTGTATAAGACCCTTTTACTCAAACATAAAATTAACAATGACTTAACTTGGGTTAAAGGAAGCTACGCACTTCTGTCTTAACAGAATAATGTAACAAATACTAAATTTCAAGGTGTGGTAGATTAGCCTAAAGACTCGCAGAATACTTTAACACGCATGAAGAGCTCTGGTTTGTAAAAAACCGGCGAGACAAGCCTAATGGCTGACACACTCAACGCCACTAACACAAATCGCTAATAATCACAGCACAACGTGGCCTGGAATAAGGAAACACGCTCTAAAAATGCTTAAATAGCATGTCATTCTACCTTATAAACTCTCGCTATCTCATTCAGATTCTGGCATCAAAAGTGTGGGTGAAAAGAGAGTAATAGGAAAGGCTTTTGAACTTAAAAATGAACTGTTAGTTAAAAATAAATAGACAAACCTCACAAATGTCTGCTGACTTAGCTGTGCATCATCGTCCGTTATCCTCCTATTAGATACTCTCGAAGCATATGGTATGTACAAAGCAATGTGTTGAAGCATCTTATCTATACACATCGGATGCCATCATTGTATACGTTGTGTATACTACTGAATAGAAAAAACATGATGGGTGACTACTATATCCGTAATGCATTATTTCTATGAATAATTACTTTAAATAGCCGTCCTGTTGGCATGGTGGAGGGGAAATTGGCTACCACATTTGGGATCCGGGCTCAAATCTCGAGAAGACATAGATGTTTGTAAGTGCATAGTGGCTTCTCAACATGGGGGCATTTAAAATGCTATCCATCTGAAAATCTGCTCGAGAAGCTGATTGAGAGAGAAAGATTAGTAGATTTCTCGGATCCGAGCCCACCCCCTCACGGTGGAAGGTTCTTTATCAAAATTGAAAGGAAAATAAACAATGGCGGGGTTCCTAACTGATATGCTCAAACCCGACGGTTCATATGCGTAGCGCATATAGTTCTCCAATCAGCATGAGAATTAGCTTTGATTGACATTTGTAATGCTGTGAAAGAAGACGGATCGTATGCAGTTCAACCATGTTCAATTTCTATCCGCATTTCTTAGGAAGCTTTGGAGGTGAAACAGCAGTAATCAAACAGTATCAACAAAAAATA
Organism: Stegodyphus mimosarum; assembly: GCA_000611955.2. NCBI lineage: Eukaryota > Metazoa > Arthropoda > Arachnida > Araneae > Eresidae > Stegodyphus > Stegodyphus mimosarum. The sequence goes on from KK115971.1 coordinate 1,981,072, forward strand.
ATGATGACAAAAGCAGCCATGGGCTCTAAGGAAAGAATATATTCTGAAAATTATTTGTTCATAAATTTCATAAATATCAACATTAATAAGAACAACAATCAGCTGAATTTAGTTTAAAAAAAAGATAACTGCATCTACAGTACCAGTTATTAACGTATGGCTGTGATTAAAAGAAATTCAAGAGTGAAAAATATGATTCATGTCCATGAATTAGCAAAACTTCGTGCATATTTCGAAGTGCTAGTTTCCATAAGTTTTGTCCTAGTTTACTTTTAAAAAATGGAGCTTTTAACTATAGCAAATGTAACTGTAGAATACAGCAAATTTGTAAGATTTTCTTGTAGCAGGTAAAAAGTTAATAACAGACTTTATACATTAAATTTGATAGCTTTTAAAATATTCACTTTCATTAAATAATAGGTTAAATTTGTATTTATCTCTGTTTATAAGTACATCTTTCATCTTGGATATATTTTTGGGAGGAAATCTTATTCCAATTTCTATCAAAATGCTGTTTTAAAATTCTTTTTTATAGGACATGCACTAGAAGCTCAGAAACAAAAGTGAAATGAATTTTTAAGGTGATGGTAACATAAAATCTTATTCATTTAGTCATCTACATAAACAATATCTGAATAATTTGTATGTGTGTGTCAATAGCTTGGTAGTAGACGTGGGTGGAGTAAATCCTGAATTTGGATACCAAGCTTAGTCCCTCCCCCTTTCTATCTACAACTTTCTCTGTATTCCCACTCATGAGGGCTACTGCCTAATAGTTTATTTATATTTATATTTTTGCTTCAATTTTCCCTGCGAGAATTTATTAATTTTTGGAGCATTATAACATAACAGGAATTTGCTCATACATTATACATGCTTTCATTTTACTTTTATATGAATCTATATATGGGAAATTACTTTGGGATCTTTTATTTATATTACAGAGAAGAAATTTTTAAATCAACACAAAAACATTGGTGAATTTACTATGCAGATCTTCTATTCTTTTTTTATAACCTTTCCCATAAAAGCGTTTATGAATTAAAAATTTATGCATTAAAAATAACATTTTATACATTTATGCATTATGCACAAAATATAACTAATCATGATGCATTTTAAAACAGAAACAAAACTTGAAAATCTGTCTATGAAGAAATTCATGCTAAAATTTTACATTACATAATACCTCTTTTGTCTCAAAATATGGCATATTTTTTTAGGTTGAAAGTTGAAGCTAAAATTTTATATTACATATCCATTATTTTACCTTAAAATTACCGCATATTTTTAAAATATATAGTCTCACATGGCAGTCAATCCCATAAAATTGAAAAACATAACAAATATTGTGCAGCTATTATGAGACTTGCATTATAATTCGTTAATAAATGGTAAAATATGAATAATAATAACAAATGGAAGCTGAAAGAACATGACTATTTCTCATTCCTTTTCATGCATCCATCTATAACTGTAGATGTATACACAAAAAAGATTACACCTTAATTTAGAAGTGCCCAAAACAGTTTGAAATGATACTTCTTTCTCAAGAAAAAAATACAACAGAAATAATATAATTACAAATAATATCCTTCAAAATTTGTTAAATCATTGAATCTACTAGTAACTATTTAAAAATCTCGAAAACTTTAAGTAATTTTGTTAATATTTCAATCCATTTATAAAACAAAGGGTCCAAATTGTGGATTTCTTCAGCAGGCTACTCAACTGCAAAAACAGAGTTCCTGATTTAGATTGTTTTCAAATTTTTCATAACAGCCCTCATTTAAAGCAGAACATAGAAAGTATAAACTACAATCTGTTTTAATAACATAACTTATACCGTATTTCTCCTGCCTTCTTCACATGCCTTCGTGGTGTAGTGGTCAGTACGTTCGATGCATAACCGAGAGGTCCGTGGTTCAATTCCTGGTGAACGCATTGCTCATTTTTCATCATTTCTGCTTCTAAATAACCTAATGATTCACCAACTGGCACCCGAACTAAAAAGGTGGTGGATGATGATTCTCCACCACCAGGATTTGACCACTGGGGCCCCTAATCCCCAGTCACTCTTTAAAAGGGGGAGTTTATAAGACATTTCTCCCGCCTTCTTCTCATGCCTTTGTGGTGTAGTGGTCAGCACGCTCGACTTGTAACCGACAGGTCTGTGGTTCGATTCCCGCTGAAGGCGTTGCTCATTTTTCATCACTCCTACTTCTAAATAACCTAATGACTCTACAAACTTACTACAAATCAGAAAATAGTAACACAACCAGAATTGAACACTAAATTTGAAACAAAAATGGTTTTGATAACTATTATCACAGCCTTCTTTTATGGAATGAAGAAATCCATAAAAGAATGCTGAGAAAAAGCTAAAATTTCTGTTGAAGCAATTATCTGAGTTTTGTTTTTCGAATATTGTCAAAATAATAAAATTTCATTGGAATAAATAGAACAACTATTCTGTTATTCAATATAAAGTCACACTTAAAAATCACTCTCTACACTACATATCAAGATGCAAAATATTCAATTCCTACAGTATTTTTAGTTGCTTTTTTAATTATGTGATTATTTCTTTTCTACAGTAAAGATAGTGCACATTAATCCTTTGAAATTTTGCTCTGCATCACAATGATTGTTTACACCAGTTTTTTCTGTGACATACAACCTTTAATGATATATAATGGTAAAGATAAATTAATGTTTAGTTCCATGACTTAAATTCAATTATATTAGTGCTATTGAAGATATCTATTTGAACAAAATAACCATACAGGTTAGTAAACAGAACAAAACAGGTTAGTAAATTCCTATATCTCTATCTAAATGAGATGCATATTTAATATCTAACACTCCCACTGTGCAAAAATTTGTTTGTAAATGTGTCAAGGTCTGTAACCATTGTTTCTATCATTATCAATGTTTGCAACAGATATGGAAAATAAAAAAATACATATATACCAGGATTGATTCAGTTTCTCAAAATATAAAGAGAGTGTGACCTGTAGCCTTAAATTAATGTCATGATTACTATATTTAATAAATTAATGGAATTCATCAACTACTTTTACACGTTTTTAAATCATTATACGTAATAAACAGTGAAACCTCCATTCACGAACTTAATTCATTTTTGAAGCCCATTTGTCAACCATATTGTTCGTAAACTAAAACAACTTTCCCCATTGCAATGAATGTAAATTGGATTCATTCATTCCTGAACCGCAGGTGATTGCCTATTTAAACTTCATATAGCTATTATGTGCAAATTCATAACCCAAAATAAATGGCATCATTAAATATAAAATAAAATAGTTGCAAACTTAATTTAACTCTACTTACCTTCATAAAGTAGAGAATACAAAAAAGAAAGTGTAATGGAAAAATGATGATGAAGATGTTATTCTTTGGATGCAAAATTTCCTTTCATATCAAATACCCAAATCTCTTCAAGGGGGCATCTTTTCTTCTTTAAGTGCTACCCAAATCTGGTTGAAACTCAGCGCATTTTTTTCACTTTTGTCCAATGCAATTTGTTGTTGCCTATGCTTTAAAATGTTTCCTAAGAGAGACATGGATCATCATTGAAAATGCTTATGTTGTAACTTGCTACTCCTTACTCAGTGTAATACTATTACATGAATACTTTGTATCTTACTTCACTTAGCACAAATTTAACAGATCTAGGGTAATTTTACTTTTCTTCCTGTGTTCTTCCATAATTTCCTTTTGTTGCTGCTTCTTAAGTGCTGCAATTCTTCCAGTTAAGCTCATTTTTATGATATGCCAGTAATTTCTTATGTCTTTATTGTTAACTGCCTAGCCCATGGTTTTTGCCTTAGAGATACAATATCATAGATAACAACAACAAAAAAAAAAAAAAAAAATTCCTAAGCATCAAAGTGTTCAAATGACTTTACAAAATGGTTAAATAAAAGTATATATATGTAACTAAATGAAATATTTGTTTCCTTCTCTTGATTAAATTCAGAATTTAATAAGAAAATTTAATAATTAATTTTAATTATTTTTAACCCATGAAGTCATTCTACTCAATACATCTTTTTTTTTTTTTTTTTTTTTTTTTTTTACTTTACAAAATGGTTAAATAAAAGTATATATATGTAACTAAATGAAATATTTGTTTCCTTCTCTTGATTAAATTCAGAATTTAATAAGAAAATTTAAAGATTAATTTTAATTATTTTTAACCCATGAAGTCATTCTACTCAATACATCTTTTTTTTTTTTTTTTTTTTTTTTTTTTATATATACTGATTCCTGATATAATTCCCACATGAAGAACATATGAATACATAAAGATTTTATTCTAAGAATATTCACTTCATTTCTGATGCCATAAAAATACATATCATTGAACACATTTTTCATACTACTGTAGTTTTCATACAGTTAACATTTATATTTCTGCCATTTATTGAGGCAATATGTTTATTATTCATAATTTTATCAGTTTGGAAAGTATGTACAAAAACTGAATGATGTTAGAAACTTAACTTCTAATTTTATAGAGATTAAAACTTGCATAAGCTAAAAAACGCATTTTAAAAATTAAAAACAGAGAGTGAAGCAATAAAATTTAATCAATGTAAGCAAAATAAAACAAATATATATTTATTCAAATATTTATAAAAACAACCATACTTTAAAAATGAAAGACATTACAATGCAGTCTGTATGAACCAGCACCAAACATTTTCTGGCTTTTAATCCTAAATGTCTTATTTATCATCTGAAAAATTATCTTCATTTTTTTAAATATAAAATTAACTACTTTTCTTTGTAATAGGCACCTCTGAAAAATCTGTATCTTGTAAAGTACATCCATATTAAAATGGCAATACTACCAATTGTGTAGAAATTGACTATTGTACTCTCTTTTGGCATGTAGCATTTTGTTACCATATATGCATCAGGTGCAAAAGTAGCCTGGAAAAAAGCATAAATTGATTAAAACTGGATGTTTTATAAAACATTACTTTAATAATAAAAGCTGCAGTGTAGATAGACATGTTACGTAATAATCAGAATAACATTTTTAGAATGTTTGAACATGATTAACTACATGAGCAAATAAAAAATACTGTCTTTCAAAATAATTTTGCTCTGTTTTTGTAAGACAGCTAATAAAGTTTTGAATAAATTTCATATTAAATATCTAATTCAATGGAACAATTCCACCTCTTAAAAAATTTTCAATACAATACATAGCGATGTCTTAAATTACTCACCCTACTTTAAAAATTACTTTAAATTCATTTCAAATTTTGAAACAATATTCCACATTTCATACTTTAGCTCACATTCTATCAATTGCTATGTGAATAAATTCTTATTGCACAACAGCTCCAGGTGTAATTTTGTTTTTTTAAGTGGTGCAAAAGGTTTATGGAAAGCAAAAGTTAAATGTATTTAGTCCATGTAAGATCTCATGTGAGTGTAATACTGCAATACAATAACAATTTAAAAATTTTTATGTAAATTTCTAAAAACCTTATGAAGAAAAATTTTACATAATTTTTTTTTAGTTTTATTAAATTGAAAAAAAGAAAACTACAATACAATTTATATAGTCATCCAAGAAGGAAATAAAACAATTTTTGGTTTAATAAATTTCAAAAACCTTTTCAAAAACTGTCTTCACTTTGTTAGTTCAAATATTTCAAAAAATAAAGTATTTTCTGACAGTATATATATGAAAATTATCATTATCCGCCCTCCCCCCAAAAATATGAACAGAGAAAAATAATTAAAAAAAATATCTTTTTGACATTTACTTTTTTTCCACACGCGCCAGTGTGAGTAGTAATTGTTTTACATACGACTAATATTTCATACGCACTTTTAATTTTGAAATTTCTGGATGAAACTTTAATGATATACTTTAAAACAAGACACACCAAGCCTAGCCATTTTCACAATGCCTTGCACAGGCTTTGGAATTGTGCCAATTGCATATTTCACAGTGCCTTGCAGTATGATCAATGTCAGAAACACATGAATTTCATTCATTCTCTTGGGCTTCTCATATTTTCTACATAATTTATCCAGATCATTTAATTGATGTGACTGCTAAGCATAATGATTAGCTTTCAAGACTACCATATTTATAACTTCACCATAAAAAAACTGCTTCAAGAATTCCCACACAGTCTTCAATATCCATTTGAATGCTGGACTGAAAAGAAATGGAAACCTTGCGGACTTTTTTAATATCAGTTTTTCTTTTGGGGGAGGGGAGGACTTTAAATCATCATCTAATCCAACTTTCTGGTCATAAAATATATAAAAATCTAAAGAACTTCCTGTTTTGCTTAGTATATTTTGATAATTGCTAAATTCAAAACTTTCCACAGTCACTGATATCACAATTAAAATCATTATAAAAATTAAAAATACAAACTATATTTAAATAGAATTTAAATCTAATAGTTGCATTTAATAATACATTAATAAAACATTTAGAAAAATTTGCCTCAGCAAAACATTTGAGAAATATTCTACGTAGTATTAAAAAATAATCAAGTTTTTGCCACTAAATCAAACAGACAGGGAACTCAAGAAAGTTCAATCCATGACTGATCAACACCACTTATGAATCTGAAAGCAACCCAGAATAAATGAAATGGGATAATCAAAAATGCAAGTTTTGAAGATGAGATGGCAGACTGCATGAAATAGTGTTAGTGTTAGCATGTTTGCTAAATAGCTAAACTTTTTTTAAAAAATTATTATCCATTTAGTTTTCTTAAGCACTTCAAAGCATACTTTGTTTAATAATCCATATACATAATTTAATACTTATTAGTGATTATAATTACATAAGATAATTGATATTCTTTTGGTTTAAAATTCTGTTCTTCACATGATAATTTGAGTACCATCAATTGCCTCACTTTTTCTTTCCCAATTTTGTGAACATTATTTATTTGACAAGTTGGAACATGCTGATGGATAGCCATGAAGCTGAGTACAGTCAGTGAGTGGAAATAGTACAGTTTGTCATGGCAGGCGAAAAAAATATATGACTCTATCATAGAACTTTTATTATTTCAAATAAAAGTAGTTTTTATAAAGTTTATATTTTCAAACTTTTTATATAAAAGTCTGTCTGGTAACAAATGAGGCTATTCTCTTCTCATAGAAAAGGTTCACTTAAAAGAAAGCAGTTGTCCACTAATATACAAATGAGGTTCAAAATACGACTGGTATAATACTAAACTGAATTCAGAATCCCAGTACTACTGGCATAATACTAAAATTCTGAATAGACAAATATTTAACTGTTATATTTTCAAAAGTAAGTAATCATTCAAGCATCCTATTGATGATTTTTACTTTTACAAAAATTATTACGTATTAATTATTTTATTGTAATAAAATCATAATCTGCACAAATATAATTAGTGTGGATTTTTGAAAGACAGCAGTTTCAAACAACAGGACAAGAATCACTTACAGTAGTCTAATTGAAAAAGAATCAAAGAACATGAATCTGATGTTCATAAAGGAAAAGTAAATCTCCATGGCTAATTATAACTGGTTACTTAACCATAGTTTTGACTTTGATTCTATGGAGATTATCCATAAAGCTTCTTCAACTGGTGAACTGGATAAACTTGAAACCTTTTACACTCAGAAAAAATTATCTACTTCAGTTAGTGCCATTAATTCCAATCCAGTTCTTCTCAATGCTTTCGAAATTCTATCTCAGCCTTTCCCCCCCCCTTTTTTTACATTTGACATCAATAGATACTGCTACATTTATTTCTCACCCTACTAAATTCTGTATAAATGATCATTGCTCCTTTCATCTTTCCAGATTTTTTTGCTCCTACAGAAGAGGGACATTGGTCACCTAATTGCCTCAATTTATATCAATTTACTATTTATTTATCAACATATACTTATTCAAAATCAGTCTAATATACCTTCTTTTGCTTAGTTTTAAACAACAAAATAGAATCAGTTATCTTAGGCCTACTACAGGGGAACATCTCAAATAAACAGGACTGCATGATGGTCTAACAACACAGAATTACAATTTACCTTCAATTTTTTATACTTGTTTAATATGCCACTATAAATAAAGTCTTATTTCTACAAATGGTGATACTTTTAGTACTACAGCAATAGATCTATGTAATAGATTTATATAAAAATTTATTTAATAAAGAACAAAATGACTTACAAGTATAAAACTTGGATTATTTTTATTTCTCCAACTAAATGACGGTATAGTCCATTCAGGTATGCTTTCTCTATGAAGAGTAAAACAGCCATGATGAGTGTGACCACTGAAAGCAACTCTTGGTTCAAGAAGATCCAAAATCTAATCAGAAAACATTTTCAGAATCAACCGCAAAATAGTTTAACATATATATGAACATACGTACATTTCAAATTTAACAGCAAAAATATCTCATTACAGAATTATACATAGGGTTCTAAAAAGGCAAGTGCAAGCTTTACTTTCCTTAATTCTGATCTAGATGCCCAATCCAATTATAAGTTTTGAGAAATGTGACAGAAAATTTTAAAAGAACAGCCTCACTAAAGAGTTATATATGTTTAACATATATATGAACATACGTACATTTCAAATTTAACAGCAAAAATATCTCATTACAGAATTATACATAGGGTTCTAAAAAGGCAAGTGCAAGCTTTACTTTCCTTAATTCTGATCTAGATGCCCAATCCAATTATAAGTTTTGAGAAATGTGACAGAAAATTTTAAAAGAACAGCCTCACTAAAGAGTTATATATTATATCATTTTATAATTAAATTATCTGGGAGGGAAAGTTTGCTGTTAATTCTGCTTCTAATCATCATTGAAATGAAATTTTCCCTCTTAATGTAATACATGTTATTAAGAATATTTGTATCATTAAACTTTGAATCTCTTCTCTCTCCTGTAAAACACATAAAAATGACATACACAGCAAATGACTAGGTCCTAATAATGGAGGGAGGAAGGGCATGCAACAGTAAGTGACTACTGCACTATTCAGAAATAGTCAGCCTCTTTTTTACATATAAATATGAAAAGGACCCATTTTTTTGGCACCAGCAAATGACTAGGTCCTAATAATGGAGGGAGGAAGGGCATGCAACAGTAAGTGACTACTGCACTATTCAGAAATAGTCAGCCTCTTTTTTACATATAAATATGAAAAGGACCCATTTTTTTAATCAAGTAAAGAAGTCTAGGAACAGTAAGTGACTACTACACTATTCAGAAATAGTCAGCCTCTTTTTTGCATATAAATATGAAAAGGACCCATTTTTTAATACAAGTAAAGAATTCTAAGGGAATATTATTGTTACTGAAATAGATTGTACCATTGTGATAAAAGTATTAGGTATGACTCATTTAAAATACAAATATGCAAGAAAAGTGTTAAGTTTTCTGAAAAGTTATGATTTTCATTGATATTTGGTAATGATCCATCTGCAAATACTTTTTTTTTTGGATGAAGTGAATAAATCATTTTTGCTATGGTGATTTTCCAAAATTGTAGTTTAACTGAGCAGACTTAATTTACTAAAAGTTTTTTCATTGTAATTTATTACAATTAAATTTCTGCCATTAAAGCATTTCAATTTAAATATTGCAAAAAACTGTTGAGGACAATGGCATTATCAAAAGCAATGGATTTTGAATTGTATAAGATGCTTAAAAAAACAATGAATGTGTCAAAGCTGAACCAACTTTGGTAGACCATTCACTTCAATTAATGCATAAAACATCAATCAAGTGAGAGATCCAGTACTTAGTAACTATCACTTAACAATTAGCAGTTCTGAAAGATCATTAGGATTTGCAACACACTGCATTGTGAATTGTTCCAAAAATAACAGTATGTTCAAATTGTTTAAAAGATGCTTTCTTAAGGGAAGTCCTTCTTAAAAGGAATGAAACATGAATCTACAGGTTTGATAATTAAATAGCTCAACAATATAATTAATGACATATGAAAAGTGAAGCAAGGTTAAGACCATGTCAAAGTTGACCAAAAATCAATATAATGTTAATCCTTTGAAAATTATGAAATTGTGCATCAGAAATTTCTACCAATTGGCCAAACTGTTAACAAAGAACATTATCTGAATGTTTTCTAGTGCATGTGTAAAGCAACCTGAAGAAAATGAGCTGAATTATGATGAGACAGCACTTGAATTTTGCACCTTGATATTGAAATTGCTCACAACACAGTATGGTTTCAAAATATTGCATTCACCTGATATAGCACAATAAGATCTTTTCTTACTTTCACAGTTAAAGCTGTTGTTTTTCGATCACCATTTACTGGCATAATACAAGAACAGGTACAAACAGGCGGATCACTAATTTCACTATTTGGTATACATGTATAGCGCTGCCGCACTAATTGAGCACTTCTGCCCCAATTTTAATGGATTGAGGACTTGAATCACTGAGGACTTTAATGGACTTGAAGGATGGTTTTAGGGTCTCCCAAACCTCTTTTCTTACCATTAAACCACTTGAAATGGCTTCTGGCTCACCAGCATTTTAAGTGCCCCTCACTCTGCACGGATTTTATATGCTTATAAACATCCATGCTTCTTTGTGATATGAATCCGTTTCATCACTATGGCAGCCACAGTTGCTAACCACTGGCTTAAGAGCAGCTGTGAGCAGGGTAGCTATTTTATTTCAAGAAAATATTTTGCAAGTCCAGAAAGGTTTTACAAAAATACCTTTAAATCGCCTCTCAAGGATTGGGAAAAACATCTGCATAAATGCACTGCAAACAGACAGGATTTCTCTGAAGGAAATGTAATAAATACCAACCAATAAATCAAAATCTTGTGCTTTATGGAATCATTCTTGATACTTTTTCATCACAATAATATGTCAATAAGTACTATTTTAAAATGAACTGACAATTTAAAAGGATATAGAAGCTAGCTTTTTGCAAGATGCAGTATGTAGCAAGAAAAGGGGAAGCAAGTAAGAAAACGCAAACTTAAATCTCCAATGTGACTAAAACTTTAGAACTATTCATTTTGACTTTTGTGTCTCCTGAAAAATCAACTTTTTTGAGAGACATAACTATTGTGATAATAATTATGCATAAAAATATACAAGAATAAAAAATACGCAAATAAGATATAGCATCTGGTGATCAAACAGATGTTGCAAAAGAATAATTTGTGATGAAACTGAACAGACAAGATACATTTTAAACACTATGCATACTTGAATTACAGTAACAAAACAGAAGCAAGAATACTGTCAAAGTATAACATTTATCTGTAGAAAAAATTAAACTAGTTAAATAACACTGATTAAAAAAAATAATAATGCCTTGCATAGATTTTGAATGTTTTCAATAAACACCGCACAACTTTGATTTCAGACACATAATTATTAGATTTATCTAATATATAATCTCTTGTTTAAAAAAATAGACCCACTTCTGTGAAATCCTTCATAAGTTAAAACGACATAAACTGAAGAAGCAATTATGGAACACAGTCTGCTTCCAAATATTAACTCATGAAAGCAAACTAAATGTTCACTAAGCAATAATGTAAATAAAGGTAAATTAGTTAAATTACAAATGTGAAATTAAACATAAAAATATATTCAACTATTCATCACTATTAACCTATTTATCTTTATATCTTGAGGAACATTAAGGATCCAAGAATCCCCAGTTCAGAAATGTTGTTCTAGAACATTGACTTATATATCTGAGATATAATTGTATACAGTAGTCAATCTAAATTTTACCTCACCCAATGTAACTGTAAAAGACCACTGGATGATTTTTTATCCAATCCGACTACTTAAAGTATCACAACCAATATAAATTTCAAGCAAGAGTATTTATTAACACGCTGATCTGACAATCAACAGAAACAGAACAAAGCTAATCTGTGAGTAGAATAACACCTTTTGAAGAAAAATCCAAGACTAATCATTTGCCAACAATCACAACAAGCCTTTGATGGAAAGCTATTGCAAACAACAGAAACTGAAAGCACAACAACAGCCAACCTAAGCAAACACCTGTGATAAATTTTGAAACTAATTCTTATTTATGCTTTAAACTAATTTAGATGCTGTTAGAAACTAATGAAAATATAGAAAAGCCAAAATAATTTAAAATAAAATCTTACAAAAAGAATTAATTAAGGAAAGTATCAGTTAGGAAGAAGTCTCCTTATTAATTGTTCAATCAATCATTAATAAAATGTTAGCTAGATGGAGAAGTTCAAATAGAAACATTCCTATCTCCCCAAAACGAACTCTATAAAATGTTTTTCTTTGCAATATTTGCATTTTCTAAGAGGTCTCTGTCAGAAACAGTGACATTTTTGGGCAATTCTGCATAAGCCACAAATAATTCTAACTCAGAAACCACAAAAAGTTTAACCACCTTGTTTGTTGATTGTTTGGATAGACATTCCCAAGTTTCCCTGAATGTTTCATTTAGTATCTCTGGCGGAGCAGCATCTGGTTCCAGGCAGTGAGCATCAGAGGATCGGTAGAGAGGGAAATGCTGTAAAGTAATAATTTTAAATTTCATATTATAAAATGATCTTAAATATACAAATAGTAAAGATTTATGAGTTACATAATTAAAGATTTTTAACTTACAAAATTAAAACTTTCAGTAATCCATCTAATTGTCCCCCCCCAAATACACTAGTGAACAAAATTAAGAGAATAAACACATTTTTGTAATGTAACAATTCATTATTAATAATTTAGAGACATGTAAATGTTCTTTCTCACCCCACATTAATTATTCAAATTTATAAACTTAATTATTGAAGAGAAATAGCTACTACTTCTACAGAATTTTCCCTTGATATTATAAAACAAAACAAATTCTCTATTTAGCCAATATTATATCATTAAGAATAATACCTTTTGGGTATAATGAAAGTAATAAAAGTATTTATTAAACCTACTTTTGATGCAGTTACTGCATCAATATTTACATATATAATTACATTCATTATAAATTCTAAAAGTGCTCTTAAGTTATCATCAAATAAATAAATGCAACTAATATTATGAATAAAATAGTTATTAAATTTTCAGGTACTTATATGTAATCTCAACTACCTGAGCAGAAGTCGCCAAATTTTCAGAATGTGCCAAACTCTGGCAACCACGTGCATAACCATTCTTCAGGCAACCAAACTCATATCATTCCTTTAGTAATACTGTCATTTTTGCATGTATTCTTTTTATTGTATTCAAAAGGCTTTCATGAAAACATTATTTTATTCTTTAAACAAATGGTGATAGCTTATGCCTTAAATTTAATTTTAAAATATGCGCTTGTAGAATTTGCCAACAATGGAAGTAGCTCTGGTAAAATTTCTTCAGAAGCATAGAATTCTGATGCAAAATCTTTAAACAGAACAACAACAAGAGGCATTTGGTAGATAGTTGATGTTAACACGATACAATGTTCAAACAATGTGATAATTGCAGTTCTCTGATTTTTTTTTAAATGTAAACAGATCACTGTATACTTGGAAAGAAGCATAGCATAAAAAATTGCAGAAAGATTTGGAGAAAAGTGTTTTATTATGTATCATGTAATACTAATTTAATAATTAAAATTTGTATTTTAAATTACTAATCTACATTTCCTTTTCATACGTTGATAATATAACATACAATAAATATCATGAATTTGAGGATCGTTTTAAAAAAAAGTCATGAAAACAACCATCTTGAATCCTAATAAGTAACTTTTACCCCTAAACTGTAAAAGTAAAAAAACATGACAAGGTGATTACGTTAATATGTAAGCACCAATTTTTATTTGAAATTACAGAAGATTTGGATGCACATTTATCTGAGCAAGTTGAGCAAGATAAATTTAGCTTACAAAAATAAAATTTATAAGTTTTCCTCTGATCTGGATTAGGTTTTCAGATTTGGATCAAAATACTTTTTACATGGTGCATTTTATTTTACTAAAAAATTAAGATACACATATATTTTTATATATACAAATAAATTATGGGACATATATTTGCCTCCATTTTGAAAAACTAATTTATCACTTCAAATTATGATTATAATCAACAATTCATAACACATCTACTTATTTAAAACTATAGTGTTAAACTCTAATCTTACAATCATAAATTATTTTTATTTCATTAAAAATTATTTCAATATACCTTACTACAATAATTTAATAACATATTTTAATTTAAATATTGTACCTGTAGAAATATAGGAGGACTGTATGGAGGCAAAGAACCATAATTCTTACATTTTTCTTCATCTGGATGGATCTAAATAAAAGCAGAAAATATTTGAGGAAACAAGATGAAATAAAATACTATCACAATGCATATGGCTTTGTAATGGATTGAATGCACATAGAACTGATGAAAGCTTGAAGAAATTTGTTTTTTCTAAAAACACTTTACAGTTCTAGAATTTTTCACACAAAAGTACTTGCACTGTTCTCCTCACTGTGACACAGCATAATCAGCAGTTACCACTTCAAACTACTAAGAATATTGAACACAAGATAATGCTAAAAGCCTCAAAAGTGTAAGCTTGCACAGTAATCTCTCAGTACTCTGAACTAAACTCTTAAATAAATATTTATGCTCTCTTCAATCTTAATACAGTTTTCTTCCTATCTGCCAAGAAATTTCCAACACTTTTGATTTCTTGAAATTACTGAAAGGCATGCACAGTTATAGTTACATACGTATTGAACCAATTATAGTTACTCAAGGTCTAGACAAGAATGTTGGGCACTTTTTTGGCTCCATTTTGCCAAAACAGCCATTTACCTCAATGTTATGGTCTTACTCTTATAACCTTACAATTCTGGCGATGTTTCACTTCATGAGGCCTTTTATGTTACATTACTACAATTCACATATAATTTCACTAAAACTATTTACATGTATACAAAATTCATAACACTATTATTGAAACATATGCATTTAAGCAATTAAATTGAAGATAGCAAATTGGCTTGATTTTTTAATTAAAAATTAATTTTTGGAAATCAGTACCTCTCTTATATATGCCTAACATTCAGTATTAAAAAATAGTAATAATTCATTTGAAAATCTTACAAAATATATTTACTGAGTTTTACTCATATAGCTCTTAGGTCATTTAATTATCTTACAAGCAGAACATTAAGCTCAAAGATGTGAAACTATTTTACATGTAAGCACTCTCCAACAACCTTCTTAAGAGAAAAGACTGGAACAGAGAGGCTCCAAGAACCAAGAATAGAGAGTTGTCACATAAATGATGCTTTTTTTATATGCAAACCACCAGAGTATATGATACTGTCATCAGTGAACAGAATAAATTTATCTAAAATATTAAACTTAAAGCTTCAATATGCTAATCTAGCTAAACATTTTAGAATTGACATGTATGAAAATAGTTAAATTTACATCATAACAATGCAATTATTTATAAATTTTATTGTGTTGTACAAAAGTATTAGAAAAAAATCTTAGTATCAGAATAATTTCTTGCAGCTTCATTAAAGAAAAGAATAGAAACATGTACCATCAAGAAAAAGAATATACTTATCCATTTAATTTAAATAATACAAGAACTGACTATAATAACTATCAGCACAAAATAGGAAAAACAAACAAACAAAAAACTCTATTTTGTATAAAATCAGTTTATTTTAATCATAGCATTCAAACTGTGTGCCACTGAGGAGATTATTATTATTATTATTATTATTATTATTTTTGTTTTCTCTTCAAATATCTTTTTCAAACTTTAATAATAATAAATAATTTGCAAAATATTTTTTTAGATAACATCTAAATTTTCAGCTGTTGATACACAAATTCCTCAAGTTGTCCACTGCAACTGAGATATGAGTTCTATATTGAAAAGTGCAGGATTCGTTGCACTCCAGCTGCTTCTCTTTTTGCTTAAGAACTTGACATCAGAATATTACTCAGCAACTGCCCATACATTCTGTCACAAAACTAAAAACATTACTCATGAGAGTCTGCTTTCTTATGCATTGTAGCAATGCTCACAGAAAAGCAGAATGTTCTAGATCTGAAAAGATTTTATTTCTTTTTCCCCCTTTTTGATCATGTTCTTTTCCATTCCTTCTTTTTCATTAAAAAATGTGAAAACAGTTTCTTTTCTTCTTCTTTTTTTTTTTTTTTTTTTTTTTTTACCATCAACTCAAAGCAAGCATCTATCTTCACTGCTTCCTTTTTCAAGAACTCTTTCCTCATTAAAAGTTCTCAGGACAATATTTGGTCATTCTGTGATAATTGTTACAGTATTTTGTATCATGGGCTTACTAGATTTGCCAAGAAATGAAGTAGAAGAAATTTATTATTTACAGGCATGTGATTATTAAATGTTCCAATTTCCTACACAATAAAATGACATATGATAGAAACTGAAGGATAAAAATATAATGTTAGCAGTTGCCAACAAAGTGTTAGAATAAGAATTGGGAAATGATTCAAGGTAAATCACTTGCCTTCTTAATTAGCAAAGTTCATATATAGGCAAAGACAAGCTGCAGAAAATGGCAATCCCTTTTATGTGATTTTGAAATGACTGCCAGGCAATATCCACATGAAATAAATAAAAACACCCATTTGATCTACTGATGTCAAAGACTAATTTCAACATTAAAAGACACTAATAAGTTATCAGTGGTATAAATATCCAAGTACTCACAACTTTTTAGAAGTTTCTTTGGATAACTATAGTATAGAATATAAATTTTGATCAATGAGATGAAGCTCATTTGGCATGCAACAATAAATAAGAATCTCATGACTGATTTTCTGATGTGTTTTCAGAAAATTTAGCCTAATTTTCTATGCCTTAGGAGTAAATCACAAAAGAAAAATGCTGCCATATTCATATATTTATGTCCTGACATTCTTGATTACATTTTCCACTTGACCTTTATATAATATACTGTGGCTCATTAGTACCAAAAAGTTCAAACTTAAATTCATCTATACAAAATACTTTCATTCATTTATCAACTTCCTAAACTCTATGTATTTTGAAGTAATTTCTACACATTTTATTAAGTTCTAATATGTAACAACGGCTTCCTGGCCGTAATTCTTTTAAATAATCCATTTTCATATTGTCTCTTTGAAACAGCAGGTAAGAGATTTTATCCATTTCCTGGAACAGATCAGTTGAAGTTCTCCCCCTCTCCTCACTAGCTTTAAGACTATTTACATGAAAAAATTCTAACTATGTCGTTACCAAATTTCTTATTCATCACAATTTATTCCCTTTATTTTTTAAAAATTTTAAATCTACTCGTTTCTCTTATACACTCACGTTTGTGAAAATTGCAACACCAAGAAGGAATCGTCATAATTGAATGCAATTTAATACACAGTTGAGTGGTAGTGGTACAAATAAATGATTAAATGTTCAAAGCAAACAAACAAGAACAAGAGATCAGAATCAGTATTTTGTGTGGCCACCACGCGCCGCAATAAGTGCTGCTACACGACGTGGCATGGAGTCAAACAAAGTTTGAATGTCTGACTGAGGAAGAGCATTCCATATCGTTTGTACGCGTACCCAAAGTTCGTCTGCAGACGCAACAGGACGAGGATCACGAGCAAGACGCCGACCAATGACATCCCACACATGTTCAATTGGCGACATATCCGGGGAACACGCAGGCCAAGGAAGAAGCTGTACCTGCTGCGCTGCAAAGAAGGATTTAACAATCCGAGCAGTATGAGGGCGGGCATTGTCCTGTTGAAATACAGCGCCTGGCAAGCTTTGAAGGAAGGGAACAGCTTCGGGCTGTAGAACTTCACGGATATACCGGTTGCTGTTCAGATTGCCCACAATTCGTAGCAATTGAGATCGTCTATGATATGCTATGGCGCCCCAGACCATAACTCCGGGTGTTCGTCCACTGTGGCGTTCGATAATGCACTCCGGAAGGTGGCGTTCACCGGCATAGCGTCTGACACGAATGCGGCCATCATGGTACCACAAATTAAAGCGGGATTCGTCAGAAAACACGACATGCTGCCAATCAGCACGCCAGTCTCTATGCTGATTGGCCCATTGTAGCCGCAGGCGGCGATGGTCGTGCGTTAGGGGGATCCTGTATAAAGGAGTCCGTGCGCGCAGTCCACACTGCAGCAGACGTCTACGAATTGATGAAGCACACAATGAAACACCTGTAGCTATTGACCACAGTGCTGCCAATTGTCTAGAGGAAGCTGTACGGTCCGTCCGCGCCATGCGGACCAGGTGTCTATCATCGCGAGCTGACGTCACATTTCGGGGTCCACTCCCGGATTTCCGAGTTGTCCGACACTCGTCCGTCCACTGCTTCCAAACGCGCATCACTGTGCTGCTGTTACGCTGCACACGAGAGGCTACTGCACAATACGACAATCCAGCTTCACGAAGGCCGATGATTCTCCCTCGTTCAAACTCTGTAAGTTGTTCAAATCTCGCTCTCTTTCGTCGACGAGGCATAAGTACAGATTGAGTTAACGTTTACCACTAGCAGATAACCACCGATAACCATACACGCCTCGCTACAGCCGTCTATTTATTCGGATCCATCAGCCGTTCAGAGGGCGCTGCTCAGCATACGCATGCGCTACGGATTTGCAATTCTAATCATTTGCATATCATGCGCTACTTTGCATTTCCTGAAAATTTCAGCTCACTCGCGTAAGTCCTTCATGGCGTTGCAATTTTCACAAACGTGAGTGTATTTTACAGCATTTGATAAGCATTACACAGCCAGCATGTATTTAAAGTTCTTATTTCAACCTTTTACTCTCCAAATACTTTGGATGAATCTAGTATTTGACTTACTTCAAAAATTAAAGTAGTATGAAATTTTAAAACAGATTTAATTCCCTTTCAGAGTTCATAGATGTAACTGGAATTCGACTAAAACAAAAAATATTCTCCTTTGCTATGAAACCACAACAAAATTAAAATATTAAACATTAAACAAAAGTGGAAGTAAAAATGATAATATATTTTATTTCTTTCTTTAGATTGCCAAGTCATTCTAAAACTGACAAAAGCATATCAAATTATATTTCTTCAATGACAGAGAGAGGAATAAAAATAAATAAATAAAAAAAAAATAAATCATTTATTTATTTATTACTTTAAAAAAAAAAATAAATCATTTATTTATTTATTACTTTTTCGTATGCTGGTACTGAAAATGTTTGTGACAAAATGGACATTCAAATAAACAGACAAGATAATTAAAGTGAAGAGACTATAAGAAATGTTAGAAAGTTTCAAATTTTTTGTATAATACCATTATGATTATAAAATAATGTATAAAACTGCCTGTTAAAAAAATTTATTTAGGCCTTCAGATGTTAAAATTCAGAATAATATTTATATAGGAAATTTACATAAGAATTAAAATGACGTTAAAAAAAATTATCACCCTTCATTTAATATTTGGCTCTCTCCTTTTAATTTTTTTTAAACTTTTCATTTAATATTTGTTTCTTTCCTCCCTCCCCTCTAACAGCAATTGAAGAGTAGATAAACTGATATCTGCACAAAGTTTAAAAACTGATTTTATCCCAAATTATTCAGGTACACCAATGACATATTTTTAATTAAATAACATTAGATACTTTGGCATAAACAGTTATAGAAACCTAAAATGTAAAGCACTAGATAATTTGATTTATTTTTGAATCAAACACAGAAAGCATCAAAATTTAAAAATATTCAGAGGCAAAACACCTTGAAAAACTGATCATATGAGAAACAAAATGCTTAAAAAACTCTAGTTCACACTAATTGATTCATATCAATGTACGTACACGGGTAACCCTCCTGTAATATGGTAGATAGGTTCCTAGTAAATGCCCAAAGCCAATACAAAAAGGGGGTTACATTCCGAAAACTTATTAAAACGAAGTTTTTTTTTTTTTTTTTTTTTAAATTCTACATAAATAACTTTATTTTTTATTAAAAATACAAATGTATATACAACACAAAACAAAAAATATTATTTTAATTTAACGCAACTTTAATTAATTTCTTTGTCATCATTGCTCAGTATAATCAACCAAGAATCTTTTTCCTGTGGAATGAGATTGCTCTTATTTTCAGAATTTTTTTCTTCATTTAAAGTTCTGCGAACTTCTACCCTCTTTAAAAAGTCTGTAACTTTATTTTGCTTACTAGTTCTTAAAAGGTCATTGTAAATTTCTTGATATGGAGCTAGACAGTTTTGCAGCTCCCTTTTGAATTTTTGGCTTCCTTCAGTGGAAGGATCTGCATTCAAGAAAAATGGCTTGAGATTTTCAGCTAAGCTTAGGCCTTCTTTTAATTTTTTTACAATTAACTTATTAGCTGCGCAACCTTCATCAGTGCTAGCGTCCTCAGAAGTGACTCGATTTACAGCTTCGGATGACATTTCCATCAATCTGCTTCGT
Source organism: Stegodyphus mimosarum (assembly GCA_000611955.2). NCBI lineage: Eukaryota > Metazoa > Arthropoda > Arachnida > Araneae > Eresidae > Stegodyphus > Stegodyphus mimosarum. Next base: position 2,001,569 of record KK115971.1, read on the forward strand.
GAATTTCTTCTTCTGCTAATAAATCTTGAATGTCCTCAATAGCCATATCCAGAAAACCTTCACCCGATTGACTTAGCAAGTTCTAATATGCTACCAATTTCCTTTTCTGATGATTCACACATGCTTTCTACTTCAAGTGAAGATGGGTATATCTTTTTCCAACATGCATGTAATGTTGATGTTTTCAGTTCTTTTAGCAACAACGATATGATGTTGATACAGTGCTTGACTGAAAATTTCTTCCAAGCTTCCATTACATTAATTGATTTTGAATCGGCTATGTCTAAAATCCATTATACTGCTCTTTTTATGTAACATGTTTTAAAGGTATAAATAATACCTTGATCTAATGGTTGGAGTAACAAAGCAGTGTTACATGGTAGGAATAGTATTTTGATGTTAGGATGATTCAAATCTTGTGGGTGACATGGAGTTATCCAATAGTAATACCATCTTGAAGCTTAAATTTTTCAGCCTTAAATAACGTCTAATGTCTGGCACAAAACAATTAAAAGCCAGTCTTTAAATAAATTTCCAGCTATCCAAGCTCTTGGATTTGCTTCCCACTATGCCGATAAGGTATTTTTATTTACGCCTTTAAATGCACGAGTATTTAAAGATCTGTAAACTAACACAGGGTTTGTCATAAAGTCCCCCGATGCGTTAATGCACAAAAGTCATGTTAGATGATTTTCAGGCACATTAAACCTCGGTGTAGTTTCTTCTTTTTTTGATATAAAGGCTCTACTGGGCATTTTTTTCCACCACAGCCCAGTTTTGTCGGCATTGAAAACTTGATCTGCTGTGTATCCCTGCTCTTCTGTAATATTTTGAATTTTTTTCAGGAAACATCTTAGCAGCTTCAGAATCAGCCGACACAGATTCTCCTTATGCTATGAATGGCAAAACACTTTTTGAAATTTTCGAACCAACCTTTTACTTGCCACAAAATCTGGTTTGACAGAGGATTCTCCATGTTCTTTAAGGTGCTTGTAAATCTTGAGTGCTTTTTGTTTAATGATATTACCATCCAATGGAATTCTCTTTTGACAATTATCATAAATCTAAATACTGAGTCCCTTTCCATCTTCTCAATTATTGGTGCTCGGGGGCGAGCTGCACGTTTTGCGAATTTCGAAAATCCTGCAGCAATTGGACTTCTTCCTTCTTTTTAATTTTTCTTAATAGTCTGGACTGTTGCTTCATTCAAATTAAGACATTTTTCCAGTGTGAGATGCCTTTTCTCCTTTTAAAAGATGATCCAAGATTCATATCTTTACTTCTAAAGAAATAAATTTCCTCTTAAACATTGTTTTTTTATCTTTATCGAACATGTTTTGGGACTGAAACTTAATGTCTTAAATGGAAAAAAGTTATTCTTTAACACAACGTGGCTCCATGTGGACTAATGACCAGTGGCATGAGACACTTTTGTTTTCAAGTCACATAGATGAGGATTTGAATTTTGAAAGCCGAACGTTCAGGTTGTGCATTTTGGTGCTCTTACTGTGACCTCATGTCGTTCAGCTTCTGCGATAGTGAGGTTCTTTCATTGTTATCTGGTGACTGTGCTCTTTTGTGACTGGATACCGTTTCTACTGTGTTATACTTTGACGGTCATGGAAGGAAACGATTTTCCCTTGTTAGCAGCTAAAAATTTAATGGCTGGTCTCCACCATGTGGCTTGTCTCCCTGAGAAATTTTGTTCTTACGGGAAGTGGATCTTGGAAAACAACTGCCAAGACTTACAAAACAAGGATTCTTATTCTTTAAAAGACTGAAAAGTTTGTAAAGGTTTACTTGAAAAGACAATTAGGAATGTTATTTCCACCCCCTTCAATTGCCATTTCAATGTGAAACTTCTACTCTTTTGAAACCTTTCCTTTAGGGTGTCACCTTTGTTAATTTTCACATAATAGACTAGGGCGAAGGCACGAAGGTCACTGGATGAGTGGCACGGAAGGTTGTTTGGCAATGACTAGCCCTGCACCCTGAAAGGTAAGGGCAGGCAGAATTTCTCTGACTGATATTTGGGTCAGAGTCATTTTTTTTGAGACCCTGGAAATCTGGCCTATATTTCAGCCACAGTCTTCAAAGTGGACTATGTTGGTGCTTTGCTCAATATGGAAAAACTTCATGTGGAGTTCGTTAAATTTCTTGGGATTGCTTGGGCAATTTTCTTATCGTGCTAGAGTGAAACCATGTTGTAGGAGGGTTCTAGTAATTTATGATTCATGTTATAGTGAAACCATGTTATAGGATGCAGTGTTGTAGGAGAGCTACCTATACATATAAGTCCAAAATTACCATGTTCCATTATTTCTTTATATATGTAAGATGTAACAAAATATGATACCTGCTTTAAAAAAAAATTGGCGACCTCAAAATTAACATTCTAAATCTGGTGCTCTCCCCCTATCCCCAAGTCTATCCTTTCTCCCAAATTTGAGATCATTCAAAATTATGTGATGCTGCCTGAAAAAATGGAACTAAAAGCAAAAGTTAACCAATCACAGATTAGCTGTACTTTGTGCACCTATTTTGTATAAATAGCTAATAACTGAGTACTGGCGCTGGGGAAAAGCACCAAATTTAGAATGTTAATTTTGAGGTTGCTAATTATTTTTTAAAGCAGGTGTTGCATTTTGTTATATCTTACACGCACACACATATTATACATAGCCAACAACCACTATATTATCTTCAGGTTCCTTTTCAGTTTATAAAGTTCTCTCTCTATATATATGTATATACACCCACATACATGTGTGTACGTATGTATGTATGTACGTATGTATGCATAACATATTTATGCATGTAATTTTACCCCTTATATATTTTTTCTTTTAGCACAAGATTCTGAAATTTTTAATATTCAGATAATCTTCCCCTTCTTCAAAATATTCAGAGAGTGAGCTTCCATAAATTTTAAAATGGGTTTGTCTCCATAGAGACTGTTCTCATTTTACTAATTAATTTGCTCATGGATTTTGGGTGCATGCATTCTGACTTGCGGAGCAATAAAAGTGAAAAGCTTAAAGAAAACAGGAATATCTAATGCTCTGTTCTGATGGTTCTGAAGCTCATTGTGTATGGAAAGACAGAATAAATGGTGACAAAAACAAGAGACTTGGTAACAATACAGATGTCTTGCAAGTGGTAGCAAACCACACAGAACAGCAGCAAAAAATGATTTGAAGCCAAGGAATTAGCAATAGATAACAATAAGAGTAGGCGAGATTCAAGATAACACGGAAATAAAAATGCAGATATCATATTAGATACTGTAATGTTAATATTACTAGTATTCTTATTACATTATAGGTTTCTTTTAAAAATAATATAGTGAGTAATTATTGGCAGTTGCTTACCCATGAATATTTTTCATTTTTTATGTTCTTATTGTAACTGCGTCCTTTGAAAATTACAAAGGCTGTAAATTAAGTAATGGCAACACAGGTATAAATTAATTTTTAATGAATTTAAAAGTAAATCACCAGCAAAGCTTATAACCTTTTGCCAAATGTCGGGAAGTCATTGTAGACCACTGGCAAGGTGTTGCTTGTTGATGTGAGTGACCAAGCGCCCTACTGCATGGAGTACAGATAAAACGTCATGAAATCAGTGACCTCAGAGGGGTTCTTTCAACTTCAGAAACAGATCGAAGTCACAAGGACTCATGTTGGGTCAGTAGGGAGGGTGTTCCAGGATTTTCCACTGCCACCGTCGCAAAAGGAGAGTGACATTGTTTGTGACATGGCAACGAGCATTGTCATGCAATACGATAGGGAGATTGCTGTGCAATAAACATGGACTTTTGCGCCGCATAGCCAGACGCAGATGGTGCTGTAGAAATCGGCAATAGTAATCTGCATTGACAGTTTGTCCTTCAGTTACAGCATGTGTAAGAATCCCACCATCCCAGTCGTATGCCACAATCAGCAAAATCTTCACCCGACTGGGTTCCTGTCAAAATTTCTGTGGAAGTGGCGAACCTTGTTGACGCCATTCATTTGACTGACACTTTAATTCAGGCTCATAGGCTCGTGCCCTTGTCTCAACGGCGACAATACGCTGCTGAAACGCATCTCCTTCATTGCGGTATCTCTTCAAGTGGGTGCCAGCCAGTGCATACCGGTGCCATTTCTGTACTTCGGTTAGTCAATGTGGAACCCAGCGGGAAGCAATTTTCCTCATGTTGAGAAATTACTTCATTATGCGCCACACTGTTTGATGACTCAGACCAACCTCTAAGGATAATTCTCGGACAGTCCATCAGCGGTCTATGGTAAGGAGACCGCTCATGATGTCAATCTGCTCTTGAGGAATGAAAAGCCGACCTGTGCATTGCAAATCCGCAGTCTCATTCCAACCCGAATGAAATGCTTGAATCCATCGTGGTACTGTCCTATATGGTAAAGTATTTCTGTCACAGGCTTCCGCTAATCCTCGATAACATTCTGTTGCATTTTTGCCATGTTCAACCTCGATTTTAAGCCACGACTGCTGATCACCTTTTGAAAACATGCTTTAGAGTGATGGAAACGAAACTTCTCACGTTAATGCCACACAACAACTACTCTTCTAAGCAGATCGACAACAGTGCTACCTCACTACTCCCATATCCTATTTGCGAGTTTCAAGGTTAAGTTGCCACTATTTAATTTACAACTCCCCGTAAATTATTCACATAATTTTCCTCTCTTGATTTTCATATGATAAAATTAGTAAAAAAAAGGGAAAAATACACAAGTAAAATATAGTATTCATGCATAAAATGCCCGTTTATTAAAAAAATAATAATAAATTTCTATGCATTAAAATACAAAATAACCTGTTAATAGCAAAATAAGTGGGTTACATAAAAGAATAATACGATTGTTTTAAAATAAAAACCAAACGAAAGAAAATTTTCGAAAAACAAATTAATTTTCATATTCTACATACATTTCTCTATTTTTCAACATAGTTGCCAAGTTTGTTTAAATACTTATCATACCTTGGAACTAGATTTCGAATACCCTCTTCATAGAAATTTGGCGACTGCTTCGATAACCAAAAGGTCATGGCTGTTAGCAAGTCTTAGTCATTGTTGTAATAGTTGTTGCCGAGATGATGTTTAATATAGTGGAAAATATAAAATCACTAGGCACAAGGTCTGAGCTGTAGGGGAGTGGTCCAAAACTTCCCAGCCAAAAAGAGCCTAATAAAGCTCAGGTCTCAGCTGCGGTGTGAGGCTTGCAGTGTCCAGCAGAATTCCCTTTGTCAGCATGCTGCATTTTTGTTTTGAATAGCTCTGGATAGCTTTCGCAGAGTTTGGCCATAGGCTACTACATTTGTGGTGGTTTCACAAAACACCATGACTATCCCAAAACATGGATGCCATAATCTTGCACTACGACAGAGTCTGTTTGGCCTTGACACTTACAGGAAAGTGTGTGTGTCTCCATTCCATGCTCTGTTGTTTTCATTTGGACATGACATGTGAAACCCATGTTTTGCCTTCCTTATGATCTGACTCAACATAACATCACTTTCTTCATTATAATAGGTAAAAAAGTTCAGCGAACACTCAAATCTTTTGCTTTTGTAGTACTCTGTTAGGAGTTTAGGGACTGGGAGCACAGTTTCTTAAATCTTTAATTTTCAAAACAATCTTGTGCAGCAGTGACCTAGACACTTCAGGAAATTCATTTGAAAGAGTGCTTATGGTGAAGCTTCTGCTCTCGAGAATTTTTGCTTCAAATTAAGCCACCATATCATCTGTGATTACAAATGGGCGACCGGAGCAGGACTCATCATGGACATTGTCGTGGCCAGCTTTGAAGTTTCTGACCCTCTTATGCACTTTGCCTTCACTCATGGCAGTAGCTCCATAAACTTCACAAATCTACTGGTGAATGTCTGCAGAGACAGATTTCTTGCTGACAAAAAATGTATCACTGGCTGTACCTCGCACAAGGCGGCCAATTTGATAATCTTGAACATTTTAAAGACACAGAACATACTGTACAGGTTAACTGCACAGCTGCAACTGAGCGCAGTTGTTTCCAAGGAACGCAGGGACAAGACACAAGCACTCGTTGCAGCACACACGTCACCTATTCTGTGAATGTAACAAAACAGCCCTTACTTAAAAAACACATTACGTACATGATATTATTTCTGCCCTTATTACACAGGTATTTTGCAAATCTATATGTAGAAACAGAGCTTTATTATTATCATTAGTAATTAAAAGAACCCTAATATTCATCTTTTAGTTTAAAAAAAATATAGGATTACAAAGACAGTAATTCATCATTTTTAAAAATGTAGCTAATTAAGAAATTAAGTTTACCTTAGCACATCTTAATTTTTCATGTATTTCTTTAAGCTTTTCTTCAGCAGGTTTGCAGAGAAAACAATTATCACCTTGCAATGCCATGCTATTGACTAGAACAAATATATTTCCATTTATAGTTAACATTTCAACAGCTGATACATTGAAAGACTTTTCAAATCGTTCTTTGAGCTGGCGTGATACTCTGGAAAATAAAAATTAAACTTTGTTAGATACTTTCATAATTCAACTTTCAAATTATTTAGTAATGATTAAAAAATTATGAGAGACAAACATGCTAAAAAGAAAACTAAAAGGTGAAGTACTTATAGTAAATACTGTGTTAGTAAAATTATATACACAAAATAAAAATTAAGATGTGAAAATTACAGACTTACTAAAACACATAATAAATTTCATCAGTGTAAACCAGCTATAAGAAATACATTAATTAGTAATATGCAGAACAAATATCTCAAACTGCTTGCATGTTAAAGTATAAGAAATTAAAAATAGGTTGTTCTTTGCATGAATTAAGTACATAATTTTTAAATCTCTCATTTATAATCGTAATAATTATGTGGAATGTTTGTTCCAATGCATTTTATTCAAAAATAATTTTATAGGTTTTAAGCAGAATCACCAGAAAATGCAAAATTAGAGTCTTTATTTTTATTATCATTTTTAAAGTAAAACAACCCTTATTAAGCTAAGATGCTTTGAACGAATAAATGAAAGAAAAGATAAACTGAAGAAATATGAGTGTTTTAATGTTCTCAAACCTAAGTGCATAAATAGTGAACAAACTACAGTAAAACTGGCTTATTCATTATTTATATACCTAGAATGATGACAATGAAAAAGTTATATGATCATATTGTTATGACCTTCCTTCACACACATTAAAAAAAATGTATTTTTTAATCACATTAGTTTCATGAATGCTTTTATATACTTTAAGTGTACAAAATATTAAAGTAAAAATGGCATGCTGAATAAACAATTATTAGAGAGTTCAAGCAATAGGGATCAGCAGTAATTTTTACAAATCTGCAGTTTTGGTTTTAAAGGTTTGATACACAACTTTCTTCTTCAGCTGCTGGGAAAAAAATGACAAAAGAAGAGTCTGTGCTTATATGATATCAGTGAGAACAATACACTAGAAAATTTGAAAAAGCTCCATCAAAAAACGAAAGCAAAGGTACTGATATCATCTATTTATAAAAAATGAAAACAACTATGAAATAATTTCTTTAAAAGCTGAAAGTAAATTCAGATTGAAATCTAGAATATTAACTAGAACTGAAAGATTTTTATAAATATGAAATACCTCTAGAAAATATAGTTTGTTAATGGAAGGCATTTTTTGAATAATTTTTGCTTCAGGGGAAAAATAAAGAAAAAAAGAAAGAAATATATATATATATATTTAATGAACATGTTCAGCAACAAAGGATTTGTAGATCTGCCCTCCAAATATATGCTTCACATTCCTTAGTGTGAATTTTAAGACATGGAAGAACAACAAGGTTATTAATGTTATTTTTAACAGTGGAATGTCTTCTTTGATGGCAGGATGAAAATTTTTTAAAGCCTTAAAAAATTTTCGAACTTGCCATTTGTCAGAAATAACATTAATAACCTTGTTGTTCTTCCATTTAATCATTTCTGACAGTTACAAAATTGTACAGGTTCTCCAGACGTTCAATTTTCAAGTCATTTTTAAAACTACCAATAAAATCCATTAATTGATTCTTAAAGATTCCCTTCTGACTTTAATTCTTGGGGAATTTATAACATATCTTGTTAACGCACTTTGAAATATCTTGGCCAAATTAAAAGGATATTGAAGTTTTGCATCAGGGAACATGATTCTGACATCCGAAAAGAAGAAATAAACAAATCCTTAATAACTAATCATAGTTGGAAATGTAACCATAATTTTGACTTTGGGTCTGCAAAAATTATCCAAAAAGCTTCTTCAGTTGATGAAATGGATTTCCTGGAAGCTTTTAACATTCACAAAGATTTATCTTGTTTAGTTTAATTCCAATTCACTTCTTTCTAATGCTTTTAAAATGCCATTAAATCAATTTTACACATTTTGTTATTATTTCTGTAGATAGATGTCACTACCTCCCCTTGTTCTGTTTTACTCTCCCTTTTTAGTTAAATACAGCCCCCTGCTTTGTAGAATTTCTTTTCTCCTGATGATGAGGGACCTGCATCTTGCCCTCAAAATCAATCGGTTAAATTATACGACAAACAGAAGGTTACTGCTTTGCCTAATTTTGTTTCTTTTCTCTCTTTAATGGTATGATCTACTAAGCATGAAACAAGTTGACTTCTGTGAAAGCTGAAGAATTTGTGATGTCTGAGAAGGAGGAGAAGGCACAGATTCTTTAAAATAACTTTCATTACTTTTTCTGCCAAGCATTATCCATGTGCCACTTATATTTGTGAGTATCTACGATAACAAAGCTCTTATAAATGTTCTTAACTATCATTGCCCTATTCTCTTTTAGTTTTAAGGCAGTTAAAGTACATAAAATGCTTTAGATGAAGTAAACACTTCTTTATTTATTGACTGAGGTACACTAATGTTCAGGAATGAAGAGAGCAATTTTCGTTCTTGGATTAAAATATAAAACTAGACCCTTGTCAACAACATCACTGATGATCACACACACACAGAAAAAAAGACATTAACACAATCCAAACAAAGAGATCAATAATGATTCATGTTCTCTGGAATACATAGAATTCTATTATATTTTTCTCAAATATTCAAGCTTTTTTTTTTTTTTTTTTTTTTTTTTTTATTGCAGTAATGCTTTGTAAATATATCATTAGGACTGCATTATTTTTCAGGTTGCAATTAATGTCACAGTTTATATTTGATGATGACTGCTGCTGCATTAATAGAAAAGTACTAAGGTAGCCTATCCTCTGATATTTAGATCCAGAATGCATTATTTTTCCTTTCCTTATGCAATAATTATTCTTTAGTGAGTTTCTTTTTTTTTTTTTTTTTTTTAAAAAGCCATATTCTGTCAGCATTAAATACAGTCTTCAAAATGTTAAAGAAAGTTTTCAGAACATTACCCTCTTCCAATCATTTTCTCTAATTATCTGGGAAATGAAGGGATTGGTTTTATATCAGCATTAATAGCTCCACCAGATATTGCAGTATTGTTCAAATCGAAGCTTTGTTTGAAATTATGAAACCAACTATTTTTTGCTTTTCCTTTAAAGTAAAAGTCTCATTTTTCAGTTTGCCCATCACCTTACAACAGAAAAACACATTCTCTTCTTTTTTCCCCAGCAAGCGATGCCAAATGTATGCAAAAAATTCCTTCTTAGTGAGCTTAAACACACACACACACACACACACAAAAAAAAAAAAAAAAAAAAAAAAATTTAAGAGCAACAGATTGAAGATTTAAGTTGGGATGTTAACGAATTCTTCTCGTGAATTTAAATTTATTATTCATCACAAATCAGATCAGTTTATTACACATTCATTTTAAAAATTAAACATAATACATTCATTTGCCATATCATTATATACATTAAATTTGAAAATACTGGAGCAATCACAATATAATTAAAATTTTGTTTGTTTATATAACTATGGCAAGGAATCCAAGAACTATTTTGTTAAGGAAAGGAATGACTTTACATAGATCTTTCTAATGGATTGCATTATGTGAAATTAAAGCACATTAAGGCCTCTGTGGAGGATTTTTAAAGGAAAACATGCTAATATGCACTTAACACACAGAAAGAATTACAAAAATGCATAAGAACCTATTCAGCAAGATTAGAACTTGAGTCAGATTATTAGCATTCAACAATCTTACAAAATATTCAAAGATGGGAAATGCTTTTAACAGAAACTGGTTCACATTTATATTACACATCAAGAAAATCACAAAAATTTGTTAGTTTATTACATAAAAACTCTTGCAAAAAATACACACATTTAAGAAATATCAGAATGCATTACAACAATTCTTTAAAATAAACAAGTACCAATGCATTAAATAAAAAATATTTTTAATTTAAAAAAAAACTATTGTTTAAGTGAAAGTTACAACATGGTTAGTAATTACAACGAGATATTAATGTGCATTAGAAAATTTGGTTGAAATTTATTGTACTGTACCCCTTGGTTTCTGCCTGAAAAAATCAATAAGTGATATTGGTTGTTCATGAAATTTGGAAGCTAGCTGCATGAAATAGGCTTTTCAGTAACCCTAATTTTGATAACGTTGGCAAAACTATCCTTGGCAAAAATTGCGTGAATATTACCAAACGTGTTGTGATAAATTGAGAATTTGGCTATTTTTTGTAGTAGTAACCCTTTCATATGAACCAGGGACTTTCAATTGCTGTGTTTGGTTGCACGAGCGTAATGTTTTATGAAAGTGGTGCCTGAAAGATGGTCTTAAAGTCTGCTTAGTGTTATAAATGAGTATATTCTTCTAGATACAAAAATTTCCAACTGCTGGAAGGAGTACATAAAATAGAAGGAACGTGATTAAACACAGTTTAACCAGGACGAAAACGAAGGATGGCTTGCACTATTATTTGGCCGAATAAGTGTGGTGCAAGAAGGAGCAGGGAAAAAAAATGTATTTATGGCTTTCTTGGACGCTATTATACATATTTATCCACCATTAACAGCAGATGGGCCGAAATGACCAAATATTTAATTGAATTGCTTAGGTGGAGGATGTAGGAGATGCTGGTGGGAGGCGTGAATGTATGCACATGAAGAAAATATACGTTAAAAAATTGACGTTTTACTTATTTATTGGAGTCTGTGAGTTAATTTTTGTTAAAAGATTTGTTGCTTAATGTTTTTATGTTAAGAAATATGTATTTTTGGTTATTTACTACTCTTTGTTTGTGCATTTTTGGTTATTTGTTCGTGTCTGTGTGTTAGGACAGCGGTGAATTTTTTCTGGTTAACGTGATAGCTTTAACTACCTGATTTTGTTTAAGCGAAAATAGATCATTGTGTACAAAGTTAAGGCAGTGAGCAATGCCTAGACTGTGCAATTCTAGGATTTTTTTTAAAGTTAAATAGGTCGATGTGTACATGGACAAAGTTAAGGCAGTGCGCAATGCCTACTTTGTGCAATTCAGTGACTTTTTTTTAAAGTTAAAATAGGTCGATGTGTACATGGACACTGAATTTGTGTGCTTTATGTCTTGTTTTGGTTTTGTGTAGCGGGTGGAAGGATCGGCACCATCTGTGCCGATCTTGGCATCAAAAAAGAAACGATTCGCCAAGGGTTACCGTAGAGTAAATATTAACCAAAAATTCTCGCTAAATTTTGACAAAAACTATAAAATAATACCTTCTGATTAAAAAAAGAAAGTTTAATTACCTATAATGAAAACCTATATCATGATTTCCTATTACAACATACAGCTTTGTATTTTCTGGAACACTAAATAAACTGTGAAATCTTTTAACATAATTATTAAACTCCTCTTCACTGCAATGATATCCTTCATCAAAAATATCACCTAAAAAACAATAATAGGTTAATCTTGATAGATAAGCAACAACTCTAATCTAATAAAACTAAGTTTACATTATCCTTCCAAATTCAAAATAAAAAACAAACTTTCAGTTTAGTGTCATATTTTAAAATTTAATTACAGTTACTGAAATGATTTTACATAATTTTATGTCATCTTGATAAAATACTGAAAAAGGGAAATACTTAAACATTCATAATAGCAAATATAAGAAAGTTTTAATAATATTACAAGTGAGAGATTATATTTTCAAATACAGCAGAACTCTATTTATCATGGTTTCAGACACCCAGAACTCATCTGGATCACTTGCTTTTCTTTTTCAACTAAATAAAGTTATTCCAGTTGATAAGAATATGCAAAATATATAAGCTTTTTATATGCTTCTATTTTTTTTTCTATCAGTTCAAATACTATAAAAAGATAATATAGCATCATCAATATTTTTAAGAAACTATTAAATTCAAGAGGATTCATGTGCATTACAGGATACAAATGCATATGCTATCAAATTCCTGTAGATTAATCCACAATCTTTGATACTTAACTATACTATAAACATCAGCACAGAAGATATTATAAAATGTTAATAAGTCTATTATAGTTTTTTTTTACACCTGAGAGCCTACAAAACTTAATTTTTATCTCTTTATCTCTCATTTTTGAGTTGAAACAATAATACGTATCATGCTTAGGCAAATAAAAAGTAAGTTTGTACTTTCATATTGTGGAAAATCTGGGCTCTGCATTTTGTTTAAATTCATTTGCACAGATCCAAATTAAGGTACACTACCGAAGTTAAAATGTGCACTAATTAAGACTTGTGTATGCATCACAACTATTTTTCAAGATAATTTGCCACATAAAATTAGCAAAGCAACCTTGTGTTTGATGTAAATTTAGTCAAGAACTCAATTGATTTTGAAGGCAAACAGTACAAATCCCTCTTCTTCAGGAGCAAAGAGATCTGCAGGACTGGAAAGCAGTAGGCGCAGTGGTTGTATTATAGCCTATGGCAGTAAAGTGAATGAGAAGGTAACACCATCTGTCTGCAAAAATATTAATGAAATTCAAAAGTTAACAGAATTTTGAAAGATTGGATTGGACTTAAAGTCATTAACTAAACAAGATAAATGTTTGTGAATATGAAAAGCTTCAAGAAAATCCAGTTCACCCATTGAAGAAGCTTTTTGAATAATTTTTGCAGACCCAAATCAAAATTATGGTTAATTTTTCTTTTACAGTGTTGTTAATATATGACCATTCTGTCTGCTGCTTTCCAGTTTTGCAGATATTTTTGCTCCTGATGAAGAGGGACCTGTTCCTATTTGCCCTCGAAATCGATTGAGATCATGACTAAATCTGTACAAGGCTGCTGCTTTGCTAATTTTATGTCACTTTGGCATGTTTCTCTTTTGTTTTGATAATCTGGCCACTTTAATTTGAGTGTATGCAATGCAGCTGATTTTAAATTATGTTTGTATGTAATTGCATAATAACTTTACTTGTACTTAAAATCTCGGAGATTTTAAAACTAATTTTATAACGATGATTGCACTGATGATTTAAATTATACTTGCTCCATCTAGGGAATATCATACCCAAAAGAATCGACTCATTAAAAATACACTGTCATGTCTCTGTTACCACGAATTCTTACATTCCAAGATATACTAAAAAAACATAAGAAATATCTTGTAAAATTTTGTTTGGTTTGTTCAAAACAAAGAAAGAAGAGTCACATCACTTAAGAATGCAAATGTTGGTGTCTTTACACATTTTTGAATACTTCAAGAAACATTGTACAGAAATAACTAGTAAATCCAAATTCATATTAAACTGAAATGAAATAAAGTTTATTAATAAACATACCAGCTTTTGTTTACTTGTTAAATGAGTTTTTCATGGTCTGTATGATTAATAAGTAAATATTAATATATTTTTCCCTATTATGATGCATCAAATTCCAGTTTCCATTGATTCAGCATTTGCAGTTCAGAATGACAGTAAGAAGATAAAAAAATGCCACAAGTTGTGCAAGTAAAGTAACACCAATCCTTACCATAACCGAAATATAGACTATCAAAGCCCCCCAATACTATAACCTACTATAACCTGCATGATGTAACTAAGTACGATGACTGAAAATATTTACTGCAGCATCCTATGTTTATTCTGATTTACAGGACATATTTCAGACTCCAAGATTGTACCCAACTTCATGTCATATATGTGATAAGTTTAATTTACATTTTGAAGTTAAGTACACCTTACATTACATTATAATGCATCTTCATCTTTATGAATTTATAATTCCATACTTTAATAGGTACAAAGGAGAGTATACGCTATTTTACATGACTTTATTCAGTAATATAAAATATATGTATTGTGAAAAGAACACAATATTATTACATTATTTAATGCCGGTAATGTCTTATTTGCATAATTTATCATATAAATCCTAATTATGTATGTTATATGAAGTAGTGTTTTACACAGCATTTGTTTTATTTATGTACACAGTTTTATGAATACATGAAATCTTGGAATGTATTACCTGTGAATAGTGGGATACTATTGTATCTTCAGATATTAACTATATTCTTTTATGTGTTTCTGAAATTATTTTTAAACTGAAGTATTTTAATATTCCAGAAATTATTCAGTTTTCTATTCATTTCCTATTTCCAATTCTTCATTATTATTATCCAATATTCCAGAATAACTGCCATGTGATCATGGGAATAAAAAAATTACTATTATTATTGTTTTTACTGTACAACGAGAGTGGAAATAAATTTCAATATATGAAAAAATAAAATCCCCCCTTTTTCTTTATAATAAATAATGAGTTAGCCTACAAGGGGAAGACCCAATTATCAAGATTTTTCACATATCTTGATAGTTGTAATTCCAGCTAGCACACATACTTGGAGTTCAATTGCATAGTAAAAATTAACTAAAAACAATCAGAAACAAAAAATTAAGGCAATATTTGTTCCAATATAGAAATATAAAAATTGTTAAAAAAATATATATAAAACTGGCAGAAACACAATCCAAATTAGTAAAAACACAAACTTGATATAAAGATGTGATTTGTTTGATATTAATTATTATAAAATAAATATTTTTAAATTAAAAATCAAATACCTAAAATAAAGACAACTTGCGGATTATGAAGAGTCATAGTTGTTTGAAATGTTCTATACATTTGCCACTCCCTGAAAAGAAAAACTTCTTAAGTAATATCTTAAATACTTAGGATAAGTAAAAAAATCACATCATTGACTATATATGATTGAGGTTATATCGCTAGCCAAATTGAAGTAGAGCATCCTTATTATGTAAAAGCAATCGAAGCTCTAAACATTGTAATTACCACTTCACACTTCTTCATTTACAACTTGAAAAAAAATTCAAATTTTATTCTTGTCTTAAACTATGCTGCCCCAATTCAAAAGTAATCAGTGGAACCTGGGTATCACGCCAATCAGAGAGCTTGAATTCGAATGCTAAATAAGGTAGACATATTGTAATGTCTGTTCAGAATGCAAGTACTTAAAAATCTCTTAATCCAAAAGCATCTTGAGGGTTTACTGATACAGAAAGAAGGACAGATTAAACTTTAGATTTCATTCCCAAAGAAATGAAAATGAATGAATGAAAAAAGAAATATTTTATTAAATCCAGAATAAATACAAAAAATAAAGACAAATGTCATTCCAACATATGGCATACCATATCAGGTTATGTAATACTGTATTCGTGATTACCTTACAGGTGTTCACATAAGACAGCTGCTAATTTATCTGCTTGAGCAACTTAAAATCTAGGAGGGAAAATTCCTGGATTGATGCTCGTTCTTCCCACTTATTCAGAAATCGCAATATGAATGCTGTGTAACCTCATTACACAGCATTCATATTGTGATAAAACATGCTACTACATTCACTGCTTTGGTGCCCATTTGACAACTTATCTCTCTTTAAACAGTAAACTACTAATTTCCTTTTTATCTTTTCTGCTATAATGCTTAACCCTCTTGCTGTGTAATTTTTTTATCAAAATAGGTTCAAAAATTGCATATTTTTTAATTACATATTTCAAATCTATATATATTTTAGAGTTAAAATACACAATTTTTTTTTTGTAAAAGAGTGTTTTTTCAAACTGGAATTAGATCATAAAAAAATGGGGTTCTGTTGTGTTATCGGGACTGAATTCAGATATTGCCAAAAGGTGATGATCTGGTGAAAAATTCAAAGCATAAAATAATTACCAAAATATTTATGATACGGCTTAGCTTTGATTGCGTTTCAGGACGCTGCTGCTATTACACTGGCTCAAATAAGAATCTAATTGGTTATGTTCAGTGCAGCGTTGAAGTCTATTTTGCACTGTCCCATAACTTTTCAAGAGTTTGCGTATGATAGCTAATATCTGGGTCGATAAAATTATACTTATGGTTAATGCAGAAATGTTCAAATGCAGATCTTCATATCTCCATTCCAGTGCTTCTTTCAAATTGAAGTAGAATTTCATTTTATGTTTTTTTGTGCACTTTTCTTATAGAATGAATGATCTCTCATTCCTGAAGAAGTTGTATGAAACTGTTTTATCAGTAGGTAAGTTCCAAATTTTCAACTCCATGGTAAATACAAGAATAATAAAAACAAAAGTGACTGTTACATCTTTAAAATTTGCATTCTCGGTGCCAGTTTTGAAATGTGTTCTTTTACTTTTTTAAAATATAAACATTGTAATAGTTTTAAAAGGAACATTGCCAACGACTCCGGTCCTGATAACAGAATAGTACCAAAAAACACTGTCGGGAAATTTAAATTGAAGAATAATCATATAAAAACAAAAATTAATCTTGGTTCAAAGGTAAAACTCATATACTAATGAAAATATGCAAAATACTTACAGAACATTTATTAGAAATGAAGTTTAGTATGATAAACTTTAAAACAAGGCTCGAGGCAAAGTCCAACCTTGTAATCTTTGTACCAAATTTATGTTTTTTTGTGAATTTTTTTTTAAAGCAACAAACAGCACATTGTCTCCGATGCTCTTTCTTGATGGGATCAGGAGGTTATATCTCTAGCCAAATATGTTGCGCAGTTAGCCTCATTGGATTGAAAGTTGAACTACACCTCTCAGGATGAATATTGGGATTTCCATCTGAATACTTCTGAATGGTTAGCTCAATAATTTGCTAATGGAACTCTAGAAGTGTTATATTTTGCAATGGATTATCCTTTTCATAAAGGATATTAGCGTTCACAGTGATTGCCAAAAAAAGGGAATGAAGCTGGATCTGGTGGGATATTTTGCATATCAATTTTGCACCATTGTCGAATGCATTGAATAGAAAGTGAATCTTTAGATTCATCACTCTCTGCAAAGGAATATAAGAAATTCTCATCAGTTTCGCTACAACTATCTTCAACATACTAAAAATCACAGTCAGAACTGCTATCAGTGTCTGAAATATTGTCAGGAACATATGATATATCACTTGTGACATGCTTCCTGCCACACATCTTTGAGCTTTGAAAAGAAAGTGTAAAATGGTGCAAAACATGCTTGTATATTTTGCAGAAATATGAACAACTATTGGCATCTATTAACCCAGATCTGAATAAACAGTTAAACATCACAGAAAAGGTGAAATGAAACCATGAACAGGAAAACAGTGGGTTACAGTTATAGATGGAAATAATGTCATTCCCACGAAATTTGAGGGTTGTGCAAATTTTGCTACTTCTGTGTTGCCCATGGAAACTGTGGAATATGCAGTGAGAGAGTTAATTTAGAAGTTTAGTTATGAGGTATTTTTCTTTTTTCTGCTACTACAAATTCAACAGTTTTGATTGCTCAAATCATGCTTATTAAGATCTATAAAAATCTAATAAAAACAATTTGGTCAGAAAAACTCAGTAATATTTAAAAATATTGTGAATAAATAACTATTTGGTTCAATTTGATTTGAAATCTTAAATTATACATAATTTAGACATTAGTTTGGAGTAATTAACTGTGATAATACATGCAACTGCTATTTACTTAAAGAGAAGAAAAAAAAAACCTTTGCAGAATGCTGTTGAAAGGAAATTGATTCATATTTCATTATATGGGGGGAAAAAACACAGTGAAAATCTCAGTTGGCCAGTTTATGCATATGCTTTTGATAATTTTAATAAAGAAATTACAATATTTCTAGATTCAAAAATGATATGTAAATTACCTAAATTATGCAATCAAACCTAAATTTGTTTCACATTTTTGCTAAACAAAATTAAAATACACGGGCTTACACCAACTTTAAGTATGTTCTTCAGAATAACAAACAATTTATTTAAAAAACATTTATTTTCCAATTCCTTTTACAGTTCATTAATCTATTTCCTGCCCATATCTATCATGATCAATTTATAATTTGGTCAAAGCACAAGTATCAAATTTAACAATTTAACACTTTTACCTATCTTTACACATAACAATTTTCACACTACAATTAGTTTCTTTATCTCTCTTTTTTTTTTTTTTTTTTTAATTTGTTACTGTAGGCATTCAAGTGCTAAGGACGGAAAATTTTTAATCTTGGGTACTTTTATGAAAATTACAAGAATTGGCAATAAATATGCTGACAAGCAATGAGCAACAGAAAATCCACATAAAACTTGAGTTTCTAGGACAGAAAATCCCACCTTCTTAACTTATCAAACCAATGTCCAAAACGAGGTCCTAATAAATGAGTATCTGCTAATAGAACAGTTTTGACAGTGGAATGCCTAGTAATCTTGGGTACTTTTATGAAAATTACAAGAATTGGCAATAAATATGCTGACAAGCAATGAGCAACAGAAAATCCACATAAAACTTGAGTTTCTAGGACAGAAAATCCCACCTTCTTAACTTATCAAACCAATGTCCAAAACGAGGTCCTAATAAATGAGTATCTGCTAATAGAACAGTTTTGACAGTGGAATGCCTAGTATTAGTTTCGATTTGAGGCCATGTGCATTGTAGCAGTACAATATAATAGATCAAAACCTGCAAACAGAAAAGTAAAGAGATTTACAAATACTACACGCATTCAAAATTTTAATACACACAAAAGCAGCTAAAATTTGTATTATAAGAAAGCCTAGCAATTTTAAGACCAAAATTATTTACATTATATCTAAATTTTTTATGCATGTTGAAATATTTATAGATATATTAACCTGAAATGCTTACTTCACAGAAAAAAAGTAAGAAACCAATGAGAAGCCAGGTTTTCCCTATGTGCCACCAATTTATACAGCGTATGAAACGCATGCCCCTTTGTTTTAACATTCCATTTATAATCTGGAAAAAAAAAATTACATAAAATATGCTCAAACTTTTAAAAAATCTTTTATAAATTTTATTAGTTTTATTCAAAATATGATTCATATATATACATTATCAAATGTGTATACATATATATATAATCAAATATAAGGAAAAGGACTATTAAGAATCCTGTGGCTGGGCTGCAATTTGAAATTTAATTTGAATACATAAGTGCAGGTGGAAAATTCAGCTATCATTCATCTATCATATATCTATATAGATAGAAATACAAATAATTCTGAAAGAAAGATTTATAATCCTTTCAAGTACTTTTGCGCATTATGCCACTGAAAATTTATCAATAAATACATGAAGAAAGAATATAGATGCATATATATATGCCATGAGTGCAGGTGGAAAATTCATATATGGAATTATAAAGTGTGTTAAAGAAATAAATCTTATTTCCATGCTACAAAACACAATGGAAAATGTATTTTCTAACTGAATTTAGATAAAATATATAAAGCCAAATAAATGTGCCTGATTATCTGCAAGTCCAAACTTCTAACGTTTAGTGAAAATGCAGAGTAGAATTTATATCAGGCACCTCTACAATATTTAGAAGGAAAAAAAAAAGTGTGTTTTAAATCATCTGTGATTTAAGGCTTAAGAGATTCAGCATTACATTGGGTTCAAGATCATCAATCTGAGTTTAATGTGCTTCAAGTATGTGTGACAGAAAATTAATATAATAATTTAATATACGAAAATTAATATTATAATTGTTTTACACATAATTTTTACAACGGCATCTTTTTTTATATATATAAATGTACTTCCATGTTTCCTAATAGCATTTTATCATTTAAGAACACAAAATTATTATCTTTGTAACTTAATCAGGTTCATTTTTCAAAGAGACAGAATTACTGAACATGCTGTGGACCCTATATTTTGCTTAAAGTTTCTGTAATTCCATTGTGCTGTTTCACAAAAATAAGAAATTATTATTCAAGAGATGAAAGCATAATTCAATACTTTTAAATGGTTTTTAATGCATGAATTTTGTAAGTGCATAGTGCACCCACAAGGAGGATGTGAAATGAAAAAAAAATTAAGAGTCCTCAGAATTCATTACTCAGGAATAAAATTATGTGTGGAATATACGGCCATATTTGTCTTCGAGTGTTATCTTTCTAACTACACTGGAAAGCCTCATCAAAATATTATAACAAAGAGAACTATCGGCAATCCGTTGCATTTCCTTCAAGTTATCCTGTTACAAATGAGTCTGATAGGAGCTGCTAAGCTGTTTTCTTACTGCCACAATATTTTAAAAAATATACATATTCTGGAGATAAGCACGATTAGAATGAATGAATATTTATTCATTCCTCAACTGCTAAGTTTGCTGTTCATTGCAGATTTGGCATTTTACGTTCTACAGCATCAATATTGCTATGTCTTTTTCATCTGCACCATATATACATTCATAAGTACACCATCTGCACCATATATACATAAATGGCTTCATAATCTACTAAATAATACATAGCAAAAAAAAATTTTCAGTCTTAATGAAAGTTCTCCCCACTTTCTTAATTTTAAAGAAAATTTACAAAAGCCCGAGTTCAGATTAATTTTTCTAAAGAGAATGCCAGATTTGTCTGGATAATTTTATTTTTCATATTTTTACAAAAAAGCCTTTATTTTATAGAAGTCTTGTAATTTATTTGTATGTAATGATGTGTAGCTATACTATCTGTACATGCACAAAATAATTTAATTCAGCATATACCAATTCTCTTTCTTATTTAAATTAAATTTCTGGTACTTGCATATTAACATGACTACCTTGGCACAATCTGAATGTCTTTTACAAATCAAAAGATAAAAATTACTTATCAGATAAAAGTTAGCAATTTTCACAATTTTTTTAAAAAACATTTCCAAATTCTCAATATTTATTGTATGTTGGTAAAGAATATCAACATGTTGACAGAAAGAACATTTTAAAAGTTTAATATACAAATTTTAATTACTAAATAAGATTATAAGATATATTAAAAAAATAACAAAATTATCACCATTTGTCTATAAAACTTGCTGGAACTTGGAATACAACAAAAAGAATGCATACAAAAATGAAAAAGTTGCATGACTGAAGAATGTTTATGCACATGGCAGCCAGAGTTTCGCAAATTCTGAAAATTTGCCAACTTCTACTAAGATACTTCTACTACTCTGCACGCACCAAATTTTCTGCTTTACATATTGTAGAGGTTACAGTAATTTAATTTTTCACACTACAAGATATCACATGGATAAATTATTCAACAGATAAAGAAGTTTGATACATAAAAGGCTAAAAAATATTGTAACAATGGTTACTGTTTTCCTCACACAACATTCTTAGAAATCAACCATGGACATTAGAAAATGACAATTTATAATAGGAAACCCATGTTCAAGTTGCGACTTTAAAAAATGAGTCGCATATAATTGTTTAGAAAGATTCTACATCGCAAAGTTTTAAAAAAAATTCTCCAATTGTATTTACAAATTCAAGATACTCAGTATCAGAAGCACAAGAAAGCATCTGGAGAGAAACGAAATAAGTGAAATTTTTTAGAGCAAAAAAAGCTGATGTGAAAATTTAGTAATTCCTTATTCCTTCCCGAATAAAAAAACTTATTTCTTATAATAATAGATTAATTAACTGTTTTTAAATCTATTACAGTTTCTTGTCTGTTAAGCTTTTTATTCTAATGAATAATTTATGAACACTTTGTATATCATGGATAGCAATGATATAACAAAAAATAAGGGTAATACATTGTTACAAATAAAACTGCTGTAGTCGCATTAATTTAGCATTCAAAGCTCTTTCACACACAGCAACAGACTTAAAAAGCATTTATGGAACATACCTAAGCAAAAAATGACTTATAAAATTACAGATAAGCTTTGCACTACATATAATTTTAATATTATTATGTCGACACGGTGTAAAGTTTTTGTGGTGGTAAATGGCTTCATAACCATTCCTTGTGCTATAATGTTTTTTATCTAATTATTATGGTCATTTATTAATTTTTTTTAACTGAAATGAATTCTAGGACTTGAGATTTGCCTAGAGATGAAGAAGAGGCTATCCTGTTTCCTTAAGAAACATTCTTGGCAAAGAAATACTGTGTTAAAATTAACCATCTTATGGAACTAAAATACGACTTGAAATTGAAATGGTTGAGCATATCATCTATCATGACATGAAGAAAAAGCTGCGAGACCACAAATGCAGTTAATTGAATCATGCATTTCTTTTCTTCCTGCCATAGAATCTATATACTTAGGAACAAATATCTATTGAGTGTTGTGAACAAAAGCTTCCTTCGAATAAATCCTAACACAACAGTTGATCGGAATAATTGCAGAAGGTACATAATTTGTCATTCTTGTTTATGAAATTTGCTCAATATTTTCGCGAAAAGATATATATTAAATACAGAATATATATATATATATAAATTACGATATAAAATTTTTATAATGATACTTCCAATCAATTTTTAATACCATGATAAGAACGATTTTTAAATTTTGAAGTGTTTTTTAAGAGCCATAAAAAATCCACATGTATATTTTTATAAAAAGACTACACTCCATTAATGTGTAAAATTTAATATTAATTACTAACACTTCATACATAAACAGCATTAAAAAATACTCAATTTGCATACAGAATGAAAAATATGAAGAGCCATATCAACGAAACTGCTCAATATGTTGTAACAATTTTAAATTACATTTCTTCATACACGCACACATTTTTTGAAGAAAAGTTTGCTTCAATCATCTATCAAAAATTCTGCTTAAAAATTAATATAATCATTTTTTTGGCTTTGTTAATATTAATAATATGATAGCTACACACAACCCAACAGCAGTTCAAAATCAGCGTTTATAATGGAAACGTTAAGCGTAAATAAAGAATGTGACTGATTTTGCGTATATACTTTATAATGTAAAAATACAGTATAGAAATCTTCCTGAAAATAACCACATAAAAAAACTGATAACAGCAAATTTAACATGTTACACACATTTCTCACTCCTTTCCAGCCAATCCATTCATATAAACAAATCAATCTGATGCCATTTTCACATAACCAAATAATACGAAATGAAATTTCTCAAAATTCTGAGAGAAAGCAAAAATTCTAAATTTATGCTTTAAAAAAAAAAAAAAAAAAAAAAAAAAAAAAAAAA
>KK115971.1:2025063-2074671 GCA_000611955.2 Stegodyphus mimosarum
GAGCCCCCCAGACGAATCGTTATTGGTCTGGGGGGGTCATTTTTTTTTCGGGTCTAACGTTTCCTGATATTTTATATGATGCAATCACCAGTCTTTCGGTCGGAAATTTTTAGTTACATCAACAGCTGAAGAAAAAGAAAAGTCTTCATTACCAAAATAATGATAAAGAATTTAACGACAAAGATGGTATTTATATTTACGAAAATTATCAGTATTATCCTCCAGAGACAATACTTTCCCAATACTTGAAAACTGGCTACCATCACTCCAATCCTTAAACCCAAAAAGCCTCTCCAGAGTCCTACAGACCAATCAGTCTACTTTCATCTCTAAGCAAGATCGTCGAGACGGTCCTGCTCAGAAGAATTAACTCTCACTTGGATGACAATAATATTATTATTCAATACCAGTTCGATTTTAGAAAAAACCTTTCCACGACAAATCAATTGTACAGAGTGATGATAACTGAAGATTAGTTAGATGATAACTGATGGACTCTAGAGCAAGAAAATCACCGGAGGAATCTTCCTGGATATTGCTAAGGTTTTCGACTGTGTATGGCTGGATGCATTAATATACAAATAACACAATCTGGGTTTTCCACATTACATCATAAACATAATTAAAACCAATCTGGCAGGTAGACACTCCGTTGTTCATGTATCTGTACATATTCCAACAGATGTGATATTCTTGCAGGAGTACCACAACGGTCCCTTCTTGGGCCCATCCTTTTCAATATTTACATGAACGACATTCCCACCACGCTCAACACCACACTCTCGCAATAAATGCAGATGATACAGCGATCCTGACACAAAGTTCATTTGTTAGTCCAGTCATTCAACGCTTACAAGAAACGCATCCAAACACTTGAGAGGCTGGGAAAATGGAAGATGTTAATAAATGTGAACAAGACCTCAGTCATGCTGTTCACTAATAAGAAAAAATTCAAGGAAAATCTACAATTTTATGATACATCTATTCCCTGGGGCAAGCAGGTCTCTTATCTCGGGGTGATCCTTAGTCATTTTCTCACAGGGATCCCACACATTACATCTATTATTAAGAAGTTTCGAGCACGTAAAGCACAACTCTTCCCCTTAATTGCTCGAAACAGTGTTCTGTCTATCGACAAAAAGCTACTCATCCATTTGCGTCCAATATTATGTTATGTATGCCCTGTATGGGCTTACTCTTGACGAACTAATAGAAAGAAACTCCAAACAGCATAGAACTGCATTTTGAGCCAGATAACAGATTCGCCACTGTACGTACGTAACAACATAATTCACTAGGAACTGAAAGTCGAATTGCTAAGAACACGTTACTACTACCAGCTTGTCAAAAACTTTTATGAAAATAAAAAAAAAAAACTGATGAATAATACTATTATCATAATCTGTCACTATGATATAAGCGAGCCTCCGAACTGTAACAGACCAATGTATATTCTAAACACGAATAATGATTAATTACTGTTTGTAATTTTGTCTGCTAAATTATGTATATTTCTGTTGTAACGTTTATGCTCATATTTCACTTAGTTTCTCTGCATATCTACTTTCAACTCATATGATTATGTAGTGTAAGTTCACCCACACCTTAAGTTATAAGTCTTGTCTCGTACCACCTTAACTAAACGCACCAAAGTTCTCGCATCTTACTTGCCAATTATTGTTACCTAATTTCAGAAATCACACCAGTTGGACGGCTTTATGGCTCAACAGCTCTACACCTCTTACTCTCAAAGTCCATTTACTCATTATTTCAGCTTACATATTATTTTTGCTAATTTATTCTCTTTTTTAAAAAAAGTTTATTATTTTGGATTTAGCATATGTGTTTGGTATTGATTAGGGAAGTACAACTCTATTCGATTAGAGTTAAAGTCTCCAATCTAGGTACCCTGGTGTGTACACCGTTCCACGGAGAAGGTAAGCTCTTTTTCAGTTGTGAAGTCACACAAATTGGTGCTCGGTCAACTACCAATATTTAAGTCTACGCTGTGGACCAAGTTTTCAAGAAGAGTTTGGCTCGGACTATAATAACAGTTCATGATCTTTACAATAAAAAACTACTTATAAAGTCTTTCGCTGTTCAATTTCAGCATTTTCGTCTAAACTAATCTGTAATCTGTGTATCTTTTTCTTTGATCCACTATTTTTCACTGAAAAGACTGGTCATTTCTCTTTTCGAAATTTAATTGTGATAAACATGTTATAAGTCAAGCCTGTATTGCCCCACAATACATAATTGTCATTCGACAAATTAAAAAAAAAGGGGGAGAAGTTTTTATTCAAAATGTTCTTGTACAGCTTGTAAAACTTGTATTTGTACATCTTTATAAAATCTTATGCTGTAATAGCCCAATTATTGCAGGACTAATAATTATTTTTATTTTTTAAATATTTTGCATATGTTTAATTATTTCGTAAAATTAATTTTCAAGCTTCTTTAATATTCATATTTATATTTCTTTTATGCTGAAGGGCAACAAATAGATATTTATACTTATATTTATGTTTCTTTACGCTGAATGGGAACTAGTTGTGATTCGCCATCATTCTGTTTTCGAATGGTGATTCTGTTATTGTTATTCAAGGAGCAGCTCATTTTGACAGCTAAAAAATAAAGGCAGTAAACTTAGCTATTCGTAAGTGATTCTTGCTGTTCCTAATTATAATTCAGTTTAAATATCAGTAGTCATGACTACATATTGATGACCCTGTTTTATTTTTGAAATGAAAACAAATGACTCTTCTGAAACTGCTCCGAAAGAATCGATGCAATCGCTGGAGCTTCGTAAGGTGAGTGTAAAAATGCCTCCTTTTTGCCCGAAATATAGTTGTTACAAGTTGTTTTTACAAGTTGAAGCGCAGTTCAAAATGAGTACTAGCGTTTCAGAAGAAAAGAAATTTAATTATTTAGTTTTACAACTTAAACCTAAGTTCGTCGAGAATATTTGGGATAGTGTAACAAACAAAAGTGCCACATAATAATCGAATTCTAAAACTAGATTATTATATTTATTTAAGGCAAGTGAAAATTTACGGATTAAACGCCTAATTACTGGTATTGAGCTTGGTAACATGAAACCAAGCGAACTTTTGCAGAAACTGAAATCAATTGGTATTACGGATGTATCTGAAAATTTAATCTAAACATTATGGCTTGAGAAGCTACCTGACTCAATAAAAATATATTATTAATTATGAAGATGTAAATGTTAGTGTCTGTGGCAGATAAAATTAGTGATATGAATCAGAATCCAGAAGTATTTAATGCTAATACCTCATCCGTTCCATAAATGATTTGTTGCAAAAAATTGCCTCTCTTGAACAAAAAATCTATCAAATAACCATCCAATCAAGGCACAGGGAGTCGGATTCACGTAATTCACGCTCACGATCTTGAAGCAGATCTCGTAGATCGTACGGTACAAATGGCAAATTTTGTTTTTATTACTTTCGACTTAGAGCAAAATGTATTCCACTGAAATGCCGGCCTAGTGTGTTTAAGCAAATAAAAACTCCAAAAACTAGAAAATTCGAATCTGCAGTAGGCTCAGCGGCAAACGCTTCTACAGAAAATATGAAGGATTGTCGTAAATTTCGTTTATTCTTTCGTGACCGAAGATCACATTTTCTTATTGATAGCGGAGCTAACGTGAGCATAATTCCATCTGCTTCGTAGAATAAATATAAAACTGAATACAAACTGTATGCAGCTAATGACACAGATATCTCCGCGTATGGCATAAAACGCTAACCCTTGATTTAGGATTACGTCGAGATATTTAGTTTCCGTTCATAATTCCTGATGTCACGAAAGGTATTTTAGGAGCTGACTTTCTTCACAAATATAATTTGCTTATCGATACAAATAAGAAAAAAAATATTGGTGTAACGCAACTTAGTATTCTGTATGATGTCGCTGCTATTTCAAATGATAACTACGCAACATTAAATAAATCCATAAAAATTTTTTATTTACTGTCGAAATGCCCCGAAATTCCTAAATCTAACCTTTTTCCAAGACAAATTAAATATGGGGTTGAATATTTTATTATGACTGATGGTCAACCCGTGTATTCAAAGGTACGATAGCTCGATCCAAAACGATTAACGAAAGCTAAAGAATTGGAATTTATGCTTTCAATGGAATAATTCGCCCATCAAACTTTTAGTGGTCAAGCCCCTTGCACCTTGTTACGAAAAATGCCGGTTCATATCGGCCTTGCGGGGACTACCGTCAACTTATTGCACAACGATAGCTGATCAATACCCAATTCCTCGGAATGTAGATTTTCATCATATTTCAAAAGGCACAGGTATTTTAACTGATATTTCAAACAGATTTATTTAAAGCTTATTTTCAATTTCCCATTGCAGAAGAAGACAAATGTGAAACGGCTATCTCACTCTTTTCGGGTTGTACAAATTTAATGCAATGAGTTTCGATTTAAAAGATGCTCCTGCAACGTTCCAACGATTTATTTACGAAATTTTTAGAAGATCAGTATTTGTTTTTCCCTAGTTAAACGATATACTTATTGCATCCAATATTCACGAAGAATACGAAAATCACTTTAAATTACTTTCCGAAGGATTAAATACCTTTGGTTTAAGAATAAATAGTATTTCAAAATTTTGTTCGCTGTCCAGCAAATGGAATTTTTAGAATACCTAATTACCCCTCTTGGTTCCCATCGATTGTTAGAAAGAATTCAAGCTATTATCAACTACGAACGTCCAGAAACAATTCATAAACCTAGAACTTTTTTTAGAATACTTAATTTTTATCATCGTGACCTATAAGATGCAGCGAAGAATCAAGCAATGTTGTATGAATATCTTAAGAAAACTAAAAACAGGAAAAAAAGAAGCTGAAAAACAGTTTGAAAAGTGCAAGAATGACCTGGTGAACACTGCACTGTTGTCTTTTCCCAATTTTGAACTACCTCTGGCGTTATTTACAAATGCTTCATATACGCCAATTGGCTCAGTATGGGAACAATTCGAAAAGTCATCTTGGAAACCGATAGCATTTTTTCTAAAACATTAAACGATACTCAGCAAAAATAGAACACCTGTGATACAGAACTGTTAAGCATATATCTTTGAGTTAAATATTTCAAGCATTATCCAGAAGGAGAAGTATTTACAATTTATAACCCAGAAATTCTTAATATTCGTCTTTCGTCAAAAACTTGACAAAGCAGCACCTAAACAAGGCCGCCAACTTCCCATTATATCTTTCAGTTTTCAACTGACATCAAATATGTAAAACGTGAGAATAATATTGTTGCGTGGGTTCGGGTTCGTAATGGATTGAATGCACAAGCCAATAAAAAGTTAATAAAATTTATTCTTTTCTCAAGAAATAAAACAAAATGCTGAAATATTTCCTCAGAGATATTAGTACAATATCACAATATCTCACAGCAATTATATTTCGGACTACTGACACGCTGAATACAACTCAATTCAAAATACAGAGAAAGTTAATTCGATCTCACAGCGAATTCGCTATAATCAATAACAGCACTAAGTAAACAATACAATTCGCTTAAAATAACAACTGAGCTGAGATGTTTTAATCCGGCTTTTATAAGCTTTTTAATGAAGCACGAGAATATTTTCGTAAAATCTGTTTCTCGATTTTTCTGGATAGAAAAACAGTACAATTAAGAGATATATATTTATTAAATATTAAATGCACGTGATCTTGTATTTTTACTTTTCCGACGTAGCTTTCTCTTCAAATAAGTGTGCTGCATTGCACGGGGAAAGAAAACAATTTTAATTACAATTCTAAATAAATAGCTAAATGAATACAAAATCCGTAAGAATATTGTAGCAGATAAAGTATCTAGAGTTAAAGAAATTTAATGAATAGATTATGATAAAATAGCTGATGAACAGACTCAAGGTATAGAATTGAAGATTTTGCAAACCACTACTTTCTTGAATTCAAAGCAATGCTTTCTATCTTCGAGGAAATATTTATGGTGTGATACATCAACTAAAAGTATTCGGCCTCAAGCTTTCAGAAAACAAGTCTTTCAACGAATTCACGGTTTATCACACCCAGGAATAAAAATGGACTATAAAGCTAATGACATTTAAATTCATTTGGCACAACGTTTAAGAAAGATGTACAGTTGTGGACGCGAACCTTTGTTCCTTGCCAAACATTTAAAATAAGCCGGTATACCAAAACAAAATTAAGTGTGTTTGAAGTACCACCAAGAAGATTTTCGTAATACATATCAATCTCATAAAACCACTTCCCTCACACAAAGAGAATATTTACTGTCTTACTTGCACTGACAGATTTTCGAATTGGATGGAGGCAATTGCTTTAAATAATATTTCAGCTGATAACATCGCAAAAGCCTTTTATAGCACTGAACTGCGCATTTCAGAACGCCAAGCAAACTCATAAGTGATCGTGGATCCCAAATTAAGTGCGACACATTACGAGCTTTGTTCAAAATCTGTGGCATCAATTTGCAACACATTACCACCCCTCGTGTAATGGCAAAGTTTTGCGTTTTCATAGAATCTCACAGTATTAAAAACAGCATTAAAGGCTCACAACAGCATGTCTTGGACTGACACATTAACAACAGTACTTTGCTATCCAAGAAATACAAATCATTCCATTGCCCAAAAAGTTTATGGCAGAGTCCCAGATTTTCTGGAGAGTTTTTCAGCGAACCAAGTATCCAGACAGAATCGGAGCCTTTTGTTAATAACCTCCAGAAACAGATGGAAGTCGTCGGACTAAGACAGATTAGTAAGAAATTCATCTGAAGGGATATTTGCATATAAAGACTTAAAAACTGTTCTCATGTGTTTCAGCGAATAGATCGGATGAAAAATATCTTTGGTAGCTCCTTATGAAGGACCATTCCCTGCCATTGATCACAAAGTATTTTACTTTAAGCCAGAAGAGAGAAACATGTTAATATATCCCTGGATCGCTTGAAACCAGCTTATACTTTCGTTCAGGAAAATTCTCAATTAACAAAACCGAATAACTGCAAATTACAGAGACTGGACTCAAATTCAGATATGGATCAAAAACATTCTCGCACAGGTAGAATTATACGTTTACCTGCTAGATTCAAGGATGGTATCTAAATTCTTCTGAGAGTAGTCAATACTGCAATGCTAGTTACTATTTCTCCACTTCGTAACGTAACTTAGATACTGGTGGAGAAGTAGTGTAGTGGACCAGTTACTGCATATGTGATTATTATTTTTATTTTCAAGTTATTTTATATTTTTGTATGTGCTTAATTATTTCGTAAAATTAACTTTCATATTTCGCTAATATTCATATTTATATTTTTTATGCTGAATGACAACAAACAGTTATTCATATTGTTGCGTTATTACGGGTTCGTAGATTTGAGAGTATCCGATGAAAACACGATGCAGAACAGTAAAAAGCACAATTTATTTACAGGAATCACTATTTACAGCACAGTTCGAAAATTGCCTTTAAAAGCGTCGACAATCTACAATAAATACGCTGAAACAATCAGCAACACAGCTTCAGGCTGTAACTGTACAGGTAGCTTCACGGCAACACTAAACTTATAATAAAACACCGTGGAACAATCACCAATCCACTTTCAAGCTATACTGTAAAGATAGCTTCACGGCAAAGCACTATCTCGATTGCTTTCCGTTCACAGAACTCTCGCGTAGCAGCTATTCTCACAACTAATCACACTGCTCGCAACTTGCAACAACTAACTCGCAACTAACTTCGCAACTTTCTTGCAACTCGCAACAACTAACTAACTCGCAACTCTGCAACTAACTAACTCTCAGAAACGCAAGGGTTTAAATAGCTTTTCTTAAAGTTCCACACGTTTCGAGAAATATCTCGACAGGAAATTATTCTAGAAGCTTCCCGATTGGACCATGGGATATCGCCAATTTGGTCGCCGAATGGGCGATAAAGTCGCCAATCTGGCAACCCTACCATACACTATTTTATGGCAACCCTAGTGCTATGCCGGAAAGCTTACATACAGGCGCAACCGCCGAATTTTTCGTAACAATATTTACATTTATATTTATTACTTTTACGCTGAATGGCAACTAGGAGATTATTCTGCTTTCGAATGTTGATTCTATTGTTATGCAGTAAACTTAGCTATTCGTTAGTGATTTCTGCTGTTCCTAATTATAATTCAGTTTGAATATCAGTAGTCAAGACTACAATGTCACTGGAATTCAATCATACTATTGATGGAATTTCTTCGTGGATTGTCATAGAAAGCTTACTTGATGAATTTTGAAACACGAATGTATTTCCATTAAAATTCAAAATTCAAACGGAAATAATCTTACAATGGAAATCATTGATGCGAATAAGAAACCAAATAAAGTCGTTAACAGACTAAAAGCGAATGTGTTCATATGAATGTTTCGAATGATTCATATGAATGTTGGATTATTATGCCATTTTTTTTCTCATCTCAGGCTACTAAAATATTTCTAAAAAAAGGAACTTACTATTACAGTACATAAATGTAGCTCTTATACAGAATTCAACAGCACTTTTACCCATCACTGATATGAAATTGATTAAATAAAAATTGGAACATATTAATATTCGAATTATCGTTTATTCTGTCCATTCTTATCTCATTCGAATTACATGTCTAGAAGGTTTCATGTTTTGTATTTTAAACTTTAAAAACTACTAGGTCTAAAGCCTAAGAGAATCTTTATCTATATTTAACTACTATATTTTTGCTTTGAATATTCATGAAATATCAAACACAAATATCTTTGTTTAATTTAAAAAATGCATTTCTATACAAATTCGAGAGATGAAGAAGAAAAATATGTCTCCCAGGAGCACTTTTTCTCCATGCCGGAAATTTCCGTTTTTTCAGCAATGAAAGCAGCCAGAATCTATATTATTGGTGTTTACATGTGCCTTAATTTCTAGCATTTGTTCATTACTTTAAATCAAACGCCGCTTAGATAATCGAGCTTTTGTTTCACAAATAAATTTTGTCCTCAGTACAGCCCTACGCATAGCACTGATGATTATAATTATTCTGAAGCAGCAGCGGTACATGCAGTAAACTGTAGAGTCTGCACTACATCCTGAGGTTCGTCTCTCGAAAACTAAATCCGAAGGAAATGTAGATTACTTATATTAAGCAATCCGGTATTTTCTTTGCTATCTAAAATTTCGTGCATTAAAGCTAAGAAATAAGTTATCCATTATAGTCATAAATCTTCCACCAGTGCTTTTAAACAGAAAAATAAATCCTGCTCTGTCAAACTTGTAGTTTGATTTCATCTCTCATTTTATAGCCTTTTCAAGACATATAAATGATAATGAGAACAAAGTGGTAGATGTTAGCTCTAGTATTTCAGCAACACGCATGTCACGCGTAAACTGAAAAAAAAAAATGCATTTCTTAAACTGCAGGAATACATTCATTACCAATAACAAGGTTAGTTTTGAATTTATTTACTACTAAATCTCAGAAAAGATTCAAAATTCACTTCTTTATTGCAAATGACTAAACTGAAACATTTCTGCAGTTTTAAAAATTAATATTTTAAGCCCCCTTGGCGAAAATGCACGTGGCTATATCTACCGGGAAAATGCTTAACTTTTTTCAAGAAAAAATAACGGATCCATAGTTTTGCCTTATTGTTATCTGATACAACGGAGATAATAAAGCATAAAAATTAACCCAAAAGAAACGTTTCTAGCAGTACTTTTCCATTGGTAAATATTCTGCTTTCCGAAGGATTTACGTTTTACACTTAATCCAGATTAATTAATCTGAAGATTATTTCGTGCATTATTATATTACTAAAAATATACTAGCTACAAACAGCTGACGCCATTAGCAGACAAATGCGTTAACTGAATAATTGGGCTATTTTCTTAAAATCGGTGTTAAATGTTATTCTATGTGACATTAGGTTGTTTATCTTTCCAAGAGTTTTGTAAGGGTTTGGTCAGAAATGAAAGATTGGATTGTATATCAATCGAAGTATTTTTAGTACAACTGCAGAGCTACTGGTAATTTCTTAAAGGTAACAAAAATAGATGAAAATTCTATAAATTTCATGACAAACCTTAAAAACCTCAAACAATGTTATTTGTCCGAAAGTTATCCAAGAGTCGAGTGAAACTTCGCACTTGGGTGAGTAATGACAGGAATTTTTAATTTACAGAAAAAAAAACATATCTGTAACTATTGTGATGAATGTGTAAGGTTTTAGTTAAACTAACCA
Source organism: Stegodyphus mimosarum (assembly GCA_000611955.2). Taxonomy (NCBI): domain Eukaryota; kingdom Metazoa; phylum Arthropoda; class Arachnida; order Araneae; family Eresidae; genus Stegodyphus; species Stegodyphus mimosarum. The sequence goes on from KK115971.1 coordinate 2,035,359, forward strand.
AGTTTATTTTAATTTAAATCTTTTCTATCTCCTCTCTGCTTCAACTTCCTGTCAGAAGAAGCGCGCGTTTTTAGCTTATGCTAATTTTTGAAGTTCAGCCAAGCACTATTTAAGACAGAGGTAGAAACCTCTCGGTGTGTGAGAGCTTTGCCTCAGATCACGGTCACGCTGCTCAACTTTCGCCTGACCAGCTAGCAGTTTAAATTTATAAGCCATAGTGCTTACTACGTGATTGCATTGTAAAATAAATTAAAGTGCGGTAGTATTTAGTATATCTTGCTACGCACCCTTTTAGATAGAGGCCAACTTCCGCGAATTGCTCTGCGAAGCAAAGTTTAATTTAAGTTATATTTTAATTTATTTAAATTTATTTGATTGTTAAGTTCGACCAAAGTGTGGTCTGTTACGTTCTGTATCTCTCCCGAATTGGGAGGTTTGTATTTAATAGTGATTGAATAAAAGAGGATTTCAAATCCCTTCACGTGCAGTTATTCTCCAGCCCAGCAGTTACATCAGAACATAGCGTACCTTCCGCTCCCTGTTCCAGTTCAGGACTTAGAACGTAAGGATAAGAACCCTTTACAGAATTTACCATGTTCTCAAAGAATACACACAGAATGCTAAGTCCTGATAAATGTATTTCTCAAATTCAAATGTAAAATGAAAGTTTAACTCTCCAAATATCTATGGACATGTAAAGATGTAAGATGTGGAGGCCCGATGACACGGCAGACATTTATACGATTTTTATCCTGGGTTCTTGATGCGCAAATGAAGGACCTACCTCATGCCCTCACATTCATTCCATACCCCAATTCCAACAGAGTTTCGGTATATATTGCATGAAATTTGTAGTGGTGAGGTGGTTTTGATCGGAGTAAAACCTTTCGTTGGGTTATAAAGCTTGCGTGAGAGACGTTTCAGCAGTAAAAAAATGATCGAAGATTCGGAAGACTAAAAGCATCAGCAGAGACAAAAGGTGTAGCTGCACTGGGAAAGAACTAAGAGTAAAAAATTTAGAAGTACTATGCGAGAAAATGTCCAGCGCCGACCCTTCAGCAGCATCGATATGCCGTGACAACGGTTTGTAGAAAAGAGATGTTTGTGTCAGTTGGTCTCTCATTTCTTAATGCAACTCATCGAAACGAAGATTTGATGACGAAGGTTAAATATCTCGAATAGCAACAGTTGGCAAAACTTGAATTAAAATGTTTGACCAGAATTAAAATCGTTATTAATACAGAAGTCTGTTCTCCATGCGACACCAAAACTTTTAATATGATATTTATAATTTTAATTTCATTGGTGAAATAAATGATGATCTCTACCTAGGATTACCAGGGAATTATCATGAAAAATAGATTTCCGTGTAGAAAACGTTTAATTGTATCCTGAGTGGTTGTGAAAATTATGTAGGAAATTGTATAAAAATAACCTGACTTGCTTAGGGACTTGGAATTAATTTCGAAGGACACCCACGTGTGAGAAAGTTGTGACAGGTTTCCTAATCAACGAGTGCAAGCGAGGAGTTTTACCTCATCAACCATGAAATCCCCAGATTTTAAACACTTTCCCAAAGTGAAAAAGGCCCTACGTAAGCAATGATTTTCCTCGTTGAACACGATTTCTTCACTAGTTACCCAAACCATTCAAGGACAGAATAAAACTAGGTCTATACAAGGAATAACAATCTCGGAAGACGATGGATTGCGGCTGTTTTTGTGACGCAAGGGGATTACACAAAAAGAATATAAATAGAATCTACCTGAAATAAAATTAACCTCAGAGTTTAAAAATTAGACAGCATTACTTTTTAAATTACTTCGCATTTGTATATTTTGTGTAGTCCCAATGGCTTTTATCTACTCTAAAAGTAATGTAGTATGATAATAACTGGCAGATCAAGATGAACCAGTTTCTCATAGAAATTCCTCCACGAAGACAAACTTAAGCAGAGAACCCTTTTGTGCTTTGCCAGTAGTCGTGATGATTATTGGCAGGTGAATACTAACCAGTTTCTCATAGAATGTCCTCCACCCTTAGTCAGGGGAATCCTCTTGGTCTTTGCCGTATTCAAATAATCTTATCTAATCTGATAATTTATAGAAATAGAATTATTTGCAATTTTGTTTGTTATTATGTTGATAAGCGTGCTGTGGAAATTTTGAAATTGATTAATTTATTACACACCTAATATAATTTAAGAAATTACATTAGTGACGATTAAAGAAAGGTATATTGCCTGATTCCTATTTCAAAATGCAATTATATTTCAATAATTAAATTACTGTTTGTTGCAAGTAAGTTGCATTAAGAGGCCAAAAGGTCCATAAGAGGCTGAAGGTCAGCAGTTAAGGCGTCGGAAAGCCGCATGCGGTTCACCATCCACAGTTTGGCTATGCCTGTTATATTGCAGTGAACCTTTCACCTCTTCAACACGGCGCAGCTACAAGAGGAAATGCAAATTTTCCAACAAAACCTTCCTGTTAAATAAAATTGAAGCTCATGCTCAAAAAGAATTTCCTTTAAAAGGTTTCAGCATTTCTTTTTTACACTGTTTTATTTAACCTGCTTTCTCTGCTCGCTTATGTCAAAACTACAAATTTCTTGCCCATTTTTTCTACTGACAAGTTTTTTGAAATTCTGCCCACAAATTATTGACGGAAATGCAATATTTCTTAGCGATTTTTTTAAAAATTCACCCAAGTTATTTTTAATTTAATATTCATTTATAACGGATATTTTTGTACAAATTCCTGTTTAATAATGAAACTATTCATCGTAAAATTTCATCTGAAAATTATTAAGATAAACAAATAAATAATCATCCAAATAAAGCTTTATTCAGAGTCTAACTTAATTTAGTGATTTTGAGCAATTTTTCCAAGTTCGATAGGAAATCTGCTAATAATCATAGTTCTTAACAATTATTGTAAGGATTCTAAACAAGTTAGAATTTTCTGCGTTTAAATACCTTTATTAAATTATTAAAAAGCTTTTGTTAATATTGTTATTATTGCAATGCTATTGTTAATACTGGCTCTGTTCTTAACTCCTAATTTTAGCGGGAGGGGGGGTTAATTATCATTACTTTATTTTTATTCAATTTTAGTTTAATTTCTTATATCTTATCACTTTAGATATATCTTTTATCAATAATGTATAGTGCTGTTTTAGTATTATTTACTTACATGGCCAGATGTGTTTATTCCAATGTTTATAACATTTATGTTCAGAAGGAATAGAGGACTTAATCAGTACCCAGTAAGATAATCCGTGGCTCTTCACACAGAGTTCTTTCTAGGATCGTAAATGCTCACTTTTCTTGTCTTCGTGAGAGAAAAACAAGCTTATAAGCTTATGAGTTATAGCACTATTTGGATCTCCTAAAACGAGAGATCTGTGCCCTTGTAGGGCTAGGCAGTATTCGGACTTCAGATTTTATCATATGTCTGGCTATGGGGTAACTTTCAAATTGAAAGTTAAGAGCATCTTCTTCCTGCAATTTTACATAATTCTTCCCTTTCCTCACACACAAACGTCTGTGTACAGTGTTATAGCCTCCAGATTTTATATTTCGTAGAAGTACAACTACATTTTCTGGTTGACAAATTGCAAAGTATTTAAGTTTAATTTATCTTCCATTTTACTCTTCAAGCAAAATATTTCTTACAATTGCTTCTTCTTTTTTTATTTAGTTATAACAAACAGAACAAAGTCGTCCTATAACCCGAGCTCCTCTTAACAATTTGTCACGCAACTGAAGTGAAGTAAATATTGATTTAAATACAATACTACAGTCAGCGTTAAAGATATCTTAAAAAGAAAATTCACCAAGAGCTGTATTTTTTTAAAAAAAAGGAGTTCTTTTATTTAATTCCCTCTTTTTGAGCGAACGTATCACTCCTTAATCCGATCCTCATCTTGACAAGAAGTATTTTTTTTTTTTCCTTATCTTCTCGGCGATTGTTATATTAGATTCGGAATTCAAGTTCTTAAGCGACAAGTGTATCCAGCAGAACTCTCGTTATTGTCTCATTGGTGGGAACGATAGATAAGTTGTCACTTTCGAAGCGACAGTAAGACGTCAGTTTGAAATGCAATTTTTTCATTTCAATGATAGGCTGAATTTAAGATCGGGGATGTTGGAACAAATTTATGTATTTATTTTCAGGAATTGCTTTTTATTAGATTGTGGTCTAGTTTGATAATCACGCACCTTAGCTTGGACATTAGATCTTGAATACAGAGGTTTTTGTCCGTCGGTTTATTGTTTAATCATTAAGGTTGCTATTAGTATCTGCTTGCATGGAAGACAATGAATACAATTTTCTCTTGGAGAATTTATATCTTTGTTTCAGTTAAGCTGACTTAACGCAGATTAAAGGGATTAAACGCAGGATTAATTAAATCAATTAAACGTAGGATTAATCAAAAATTAAAAGGATTAAACGCAGATTAAATAACTGCCACTTCTAGAATTTAAGAAATTCTTTTAGCTAAATTTAATTTATATTTTACAATGCTCAAATCACAAAACTTTGAAACCAAGCTTTTTCTCTCTCACATTCTTCAGGATAAAGTGAGAGCTCTGTTTGATTCAAAGCTTAACTTTGTCGAATCAACGAAATCAGTCCAGTTTATTCCTACTGGAAGAAGGATAAGCCTTGATTAAAATGCTATTAAAAGCATAAAGAATTTAAAATTCAAAAGTAACCTTTAGCAATAAAATAAATATTTCAGATTTTTACAAATACAAAGTTCTTGAAAGAAAACTTTAAATAAATGCAGTATATTTTTCTACATTCTTCTTTCAGATTAAATTCCCTTGAAATATGTAAAAGATTTCTCTAGAATTAACGTTAATCTTAGTTCTAATTTTTTTTAAAGTAATAGCTTCATATTTTACTATATGATTTTAATTAATAAAATCTTCACCTGCTTTTATAATGCGTTTTTAGTCGAAATTGCAGTATTCGGTGTTTGTTAAACATAATTTATTAAAATGTGTGTAGTGATATTGTATCCCCCTAGTCCAGGGATGGGCAAACGTTTTCGTTCGCGGGCCAAAAATCGAAAAAAAAATTTCGGCGGGCCAAGGAAATTTTTCTAAAATTTTAAAAACATATACAAGTATTACAATTTAAATATGTTAATGAGAAGAATGAAATTGCGCTTTCATTTTTAAAAGTTTCTTATATTGAGGTTCGAAGTGAGATGTACTGATTCTGAGGAACAAGGCTAACTGCTCATCTGTCACTCTACTTCTTAAATAATTCTTTCTAAGGTTCATTGTTGAAAACACTTGTTCACATATATAAGATGAAGCAAACATAGCACTGATTTTCTGGGCGTGAGATATTAAATTCGGGAAACTCACTTTCGATAATGATGTTATATTCTTTGAAGACTGCTACAGCTTCATTGCAGATGAGACACACTGGTTTATCTTTTACAACTGTAAAAAATATTTCTAGGTCCATTCATCATTAAAAGCATGGCATTCTGAATCAACTTTACGTTTTTTAGTAGACATTTTGGGGTTGAAATATTTTACGAATAACCCAAACAAGCACTAGCTACGCTATACTTTTAACAATTTCAAAACCACTATTCACAATGATGCTATATGTCCGCAATCTTTCCATACGCAATCAATAATACTAGAATTCGCGACAAAAGAAAAGACCGCTGGCTGGAGCTTAAAATGCGCAGTCTGCCAAATGTGAGGTCTGATTCACTTATATTGAATTCGCATACTTCTCCCCGAAAGACAGATAACGATTCTTAAGCCGATCTACAGCATAACTACCAAAGTACTTCCGCGTTTAACACTTTACCGATTGAAAGGTGTTTGTGCTTGCTATTTCCATCGATTTATGTTTTGTAAAACAAAAATAGAGACAGTAAGAAGATCATCAATAATTTCAACAAAAGGAAGAAAAAAAGTAATATTTAAACAAAGTAGAAAAGGAGATGGAGATATAATATTTAAATATATATTTCTTTTAATTTACCTCGGACCGGCAAATTAAGATTCTATCCGCGGGCCGGATAAAGTCTTCCAAGGGGCCGGATTTGGCCCGCGGGCCGTAGTTTGCCCATCCCTGCCCTAGTCTGTATTTCTGGATACAGTCTGAGATATTATTTACAATTACTGTTCTTTTAGAAATTAAGCATGTTTGGTGATGAGATATTTGAAATTTAAAAAAATGTTACTTACAATATTCGACCATAAAAGATCTCAATTTGTTTGCTTTAGATATTTTTTAGAATTTTTTTTCTTCTTGAGGGGGGCTAATAAAGATTTTCTCTTTAAAATTTGATTATTTTATTAAAAATCTGCTTTTAGGAAATTACAACTTCGGAAGTCATAACAAGAACTAGATTGGATTACCTGGTAGTGACAACGCATATTAGGGCTACTTGCTGAAGGGAAGGAAGGCTATTATGGAGGAACGTTTAAGAGAAATAGATTCGCATTCTACTTAAGCAACGGGAAGGGCACGAAAATGTTCATGCAGCCAGCTTTCTATCGGATTTGAACATGGATTAAATGGTTTAGTCTATGCTTTGAACAGGAGGATTAATTACAACCTGGATCAAGATGATAACTTTCAGTGGTTTGATTCCTCAGCCGCTTGTGGCCCCAAGTTTAGAACGAGGAAACATGTAATTTCAATTCTCAACTGGCAAGACCTGATATACTACCGTAGCCTGTTGCAGAAAATGCAGATAATTCTTTCATGAAGTGGTTAGACGGCTGAAGTGACAGACATTCCGAGCTTATTAATGTTTTCAAGAAGGATCTTATGCTGCAGGAGAAACCCGGAGAACTTATGTACGGTAAATAAGGACGAATGAATGAAATTACAGGTTTCATTTAAAGGAATACCCTTTGTGACTGTTGCAAAGCAGGTTACAGTTGCAACAGAATAAGGAATGCTTAGTAGAATAGTTCAAAATCAAAAACAGGGTTAAGATCAGATATGCCATTAATAATATTACCACTATCTCTTCGCCATCTAGCGGATTCGTAGAATGTTGCATCACCGCAGTACCTAGGTACAGTGACCTTACCTCCATCCAAAAATAAGTTATTTCGAATATAGCAGCATAAATACAAAAGTAACAGTTCTAAGGTCTAAGAAAAAGTCCATAAAGTAGAGAAAATTTCATAAAAGTGACAAGTAACCATAAAGTAATCATGTAAAGCAGTAGGTAAAAATATTGAGCTGGTGACACGTGATGAACATGAGAAAAATACGAGCACAGGCAGTTACGAAAATATAGGGCACATAATATATAATTTTAACACAATAAACACAAAATAACATCATAAACTGATACCCCAAAGTAGTCAAAGTTCTTTGCCATTGTCAAGACCGGCTGCAATGGTATCGTCAGTATGCTCCACCAGAGAATGGAAGTTGTACACAGCGAAGAGAGTCAAATGTATAGTGATGGTCGCTTATATACCCAGCTAAGAGACTGTGAGAGCCAGCTTTTATGATGCACATAGCAGTATTATACCAAGCTTCATACCAGATTTCTATATTTGTTAATCATAAACTATGAAAAGTTATCACATCTAATAGTTGTTCCGGACTATTAAAGCAGTATTTGCTTGCATTAATAGCACCTTCGGACCCGTATTAATATGGAGTTTAAATATAAGTAATAATATATGCATCATTTCAACAAGATAATGCCTGATCTATGCAACATATTGTTATTTCAAACGGCCGGACGCTTGCAACTTAATGCGTTCATTGGGAATGGCCAGCAGCCATCGGTCACTTAGCCCTCTGGTCACTGAGAACGTTGCCTAAGGTGCACCACAAGGAACGACTGATTTTACATTCGCGAAAACGACGAAGTTCCGGCTTAGTTTTGATGATGAACACACACAGGGAACGAATTCAAGGGTCTGCCACGCTTCTTGCCATGCAACAAAACCCCTCGATAGGACTTCTGGTTCGCCATTATTTTGAATGCTTATATGCCTCACGGTCTTTATAAATTTACAAACATACAAGGTATTCGAACCCGAACTCAACGGTACAGCAGATAGCAGCGCTAACCACTATACCAGTCAGGGCGGCTGTATGCAACATGCTCTGCAGATAATTCATTACATGCCCTGACTTTCAGTTTCCCTAAATCTAAGCCAACTGAGCATGGACTATAGATTTCTATTTTCAGACTTCTGCAAGAACTGTGTCTGGTTTCAATTTAAAAGGAGAATATGAAATATGCTTCTTATGATCTTATGATTCTCTCTTGATAATTTCAAAATTGAAATCCGGCTTATCTTAGTGTTCTGTCTGCAACTTCTGCCAGTATATAAAATGATTTGAAGATTTTCCTTGAGTGTCGGATCTCCTTTATGGAGTTTTTATGAGAGTAGAATTAATTCATCATAAGAATCAAACCTACATATTCCTGTTCGTTTGTGGAGTTTGAATATGTTTCATTTAGGTATGAGAAGACAAACAAACAATTTAAAAAAGTTTAATATTAAAAATCATATAGTTTCAACGATCTTGACTATTTTGAGGCAAATTTAAACGTTTTATGCAATATATAAACAAGTGATGCCATTATAAGTAATAGACATTTTTCTTGAAGCTGTGTTACTCATTTAGTAATATCAGTTTGGAATAAGAGTAATAATTTGGCGATTATAGTATCTGAATATTTCCAAAAGGTCATTTCGTTTTCATTAATGGTAATGAAATATTCGAAAACTAGAATTCGAAGAATAAGTTATTGTCAGATTGCAAAAAAGTTCTATAGAAGATTTTTAAAAAAATGGGTAGAATGTCTCTTCAGCAAATAAAAATTTGCTGAAGAGACACAGTATTTTCTTTTACATGTGTGTTAAATTCAACGATAATATTGAAAAATTTTTCTTTCATTTAAGGCAACAGAATATTAGAAATGTGAAAGACATTGACATTAACGTAGAAATAACATATACATTTGCAAAGCAAATATTTTCAGCAATATGAAAGGAATAAAAGGCAATCAAATTACAGTAAAAAAAATCTGAAAACTTTTAGATTTTATAAAATGCCCAAAGGGGTAATTTTTAAACATTTTGTGTGTTACCTTTATTCATTAATTACCATGTTCTTTCACTTAAACCTAAAATTCAATTCAACAGCAATATCGCAAAATAATTTAGGAAAAAGCATATCTGAAGATTAAAATTTTTTTTTCGGTACATTGTTCTCTTTGAAATCGCTGAGTTTCTTAATCAAAAACTCATAAATGCTTTGCAAAATATGAAATAAATAATAAAACAAGTTTCAAATTCCAAATTTGGGCTTCCAGATGCCCATATTCGGGTGGAGACGTACGTTATTCAAAATCTGATGGCTCTAAGAACCGTTGTTTTATCGCAATGCGAGAAACATACGTACAGTTATGCAGATTCCTCATTATTTAATTTCTTTAAATATAATACAGAGCGATAATATTTGGTGGCAACAATCTGAAAAGTGATTCAGACTTTTAAAGTTTTCGACACAAAATGCCAAAACGAACATAATAGCCGTTCTGGGCTGATGCCCTTTGGGCTGATACTATATACTCGAGAAACCAATCACTTAACAGTTAGGGCGAGATACTCTGGAAACCCCGTGCGTTTCGATGTTTGCACTAAACTCGTGAACTCAGCTGTTTATATCAACTAAGCACATAAGATTATTTTTGAAATTAACAGCATCTTTGGAGGATTTTATAATTTTATTATTCCATGAAACAGGAAAGTCATTTGCAGAAAGCTGCATGCAGAATTATCGTCTGGAAAACAAACGGTATTTTTCGAGCGTCATTGCCACTCATGCGCGTCTTCCAGCGAAAACAAAACCGTAAGAATCCCACCTAAACATTTTTACGCCAAGGCGTTCCCATGCATTGAGAAAATGATGTCATCAAATAGTATATCCAATGATAAGGACGAATTTTTCTTACGCGCGCTGCACGATACTGAATGCTTATATGCTTATGGGAATGATTAGAACTGTAGGTACTAAATTAGAGTCTTTCACGTAAGTCTGTATTTGCAGAACTTTCTCAAAGGGGAACTTACCAGAACTAAGTAGGAAATATAACCCTAAATTATACTATTGCTCTATTTATAAGTGGAGGATATATTATTGAGAGGGGATGTGAAAAAGCTAGCTGGCTGTATTAAATACTTTTACAGCCCTCCTCATCTGTGAGTTAAATAGATATTAAAAGATCTCTGTGTATTTTCCAAAGATGTTCGAGTGTTTTGATAAAATATATAATCTGCTTATCTTATTGATGACTATTCAGAGTTGGGCTTTCAAATTAAAATTTTGGCTTTTCCTCTCTTTCCAAAATTTCAAGATTTTTGGTTCATTACATACGTTAATCCTATTTTAATTTTTTACAAAGGTCATTTAATGCATTCCTGTTATTAACAGAAATTAGTATAATCCAGCTTCAGTTTAGAGGTGCTAATTGTTATTCTTTTTTTGTAACATCAGTTCTTTAGCTAAGTGGCAATTGTTGACATGAAAAGGTAAACTGAAGATGCAAAGTCTCAAAACGAAGGGCACGATATGCTTTATTTAGCAACATTTAAACATAGCACAATGAACACTTTACTTTAAAGTAATAATTATGTACTTTTTAATGTACATTCAATTTAGCTTTTCAAATAGTTTATGAATAGACTAACACAGAGACCGTGTCCTAAGATACACATATAAATCGTATAAAATGTTTGGTAAAATATACATGGCTTCTGTGTTTGAAGGTCTCAAATTAACATAAATCAGTAATAGCATCTGGTTCTCGTATGTAATCACAAGTTTACTAAAGACAATTTTCAATGACATTGCTATTTTCGAAAAGGTCTGAATGTGACTTTGAAATACGTAGATTAAAATATGGGCATGCGCACAGTAACTGTAGAAGTCCACAGTGAATAATAACATAATACGTGTTTGTTTTTAACTTTGCTGCGTGCAACAGAAGGAAAAATGACATGGCATGCATGCAACCCACAAGCCAACAGTTAGTTGGTCGCTTCTGCAGTAAGTCATTACTATAGCTCAATGTACATGATTCCGGTTTGAAAGCCAACCTTTCGTATATACTCAAACTATATAACAATTTATAAAACATACCTTGCTACAGTAGAGGTTGGAAATCATGTAGACTAATGTATTTGTCTATACTTGTCGCCACATTCTAAGCAACTTTACGAAGTTTTTTATTTCTGTACCTTGAATGGCAGTGGTGATGTTCATTATTTTCATGGATGGAAGCAGTGATTCTTCCAAGATATGTTCATTGTCTGTGAATGTCGTTAGTTTCAATTCTCTCAGCAGAAAGTGATGTAGATTTATAAGTGCTGGGAATCTTGGTGAACATAATCTTTAGATATGATTCTACGGCTAAAACTTTCCTCTAATCCCTCTTGATGGAATATACTTCATGAGATTCAGCGCCATGTTTTCATAACCAGGAGTGATGTTCATTCTTCTGTAGCGAAACATAAAACTATCAAATAGTAAGTATCTCGGTAGATTTCAGCAGCCATCCCGTAGTCTTAACAGTCACCTCCGTACACTTTCTTTCTATGCTCTGGTTCTTCTTTCAGTATTCTTCACTTAAAGTAGTCATTTCCCGGAGGGCACATTACTAAGCTGTTTTTTTTTTAATTCCATCGAATTGATCCAACAGGCTGAAGAGCACATAACCAAGTGGGCCAACAGTTCTGTCGATGGCGAAAAAAAAAGACGTTCTTTTAAAGAGCAGAGGTCTAATAGTTCGTTGTCTTTACATAACACACGAACCTACAGTTTTCCAAAGATGTAAAGAAGAATTAATTATGCAGAAGTTTTCAGAGTTTGATATTGATAATTTTGGTCACAGTGTTATCCTTTTCTACATAACCATGCTTCATTTTTACTTCCTTGTACGAAGTAAAAAGGAAGTATTGTAATCGCGAAAAATTTCGGGTATCATATTTCAACGAAAATATCCATTTTGACTTCTGTCGAATGGAATTTAACGATGTTCTTGCGTGACATATGTACGTATGGACTGAATAAAGGACTCTTTTCCCCCAAAAAAATTACAAAACTGATTTAAAATGGATTCTGAAGAGATTTTTTTCATGGCGTCTGTACGTACGTATGTTTCTCGCATAACCCAAAAAATGAGTAGCCTTAGAACATTGAAATTTTGCATATAGGATTGCTACACTATGTAGATGTGCACCTCGCATTTTAATTGCAATCGGCCGCATCAAAAGAATATATTCATAATAAAATTGAAAGTAAACTAATAAGCCCATCGGCTCAGTGAGCTCAGTTTCTTTATTCTTATATATTTGTAAATTGTGCATTTTTTGCTTTAAAAATGATTGAATTATATTGTTTTTATCTTCCGGTTAAGGCTTTTATGACTTTAGTTATCCTGCATATTATACTTGCAGAATTATCAACAATTTAAAAGTTGTTTAAGTGCGGCTAAGCCTAATTTGTTTTGCTACAGAGGCCATATTTGCTTAAAATTACATTTAAAACTTAGCAGTGCAGTGGATTTGTTGCCAATCTAGAGAAACTAAGCTTCGCAACAACAAAGAAACGTCTTCTTTTATTATTGCGAATTAAATTATGTTGCGTCCATTCTGGAATTTATTCGAGGAAATAAGTCGTTAAGATTTTTTACTTCGGAATTTTTAACATAGATAGTTTGAGTTTTTATGAATTTTTGCCTTGTCGCGAAGTGAAAACTGATATTAATTGAATGAGAAATACTAAATCGTCTGTGAAAAACTGTTTCTTTTTCTTTTCTTTTTTTCTGTTTGTTTAATTTCTTTTATAAATCGTTTTAGATTTATTATAGTATTTGAATAGAACATGTGGCAACGATTAGATAATTCTTTAGATGACATAACTTTTTGTGCATTCTGATGAGTTATAAAATGAATGATATGTAACACTGTTAAGTGAACTTAGCGCCACAATGTCGCTATGGTTAACAAATATAGTGAATCTCAAAGAGTACATTTATTGTATTTTGGTTTATGCGCCATCAACGAAGTAGATTTAATTCAATCCAATAATTTTAAATAAGGAAGTCATGTTGTGTTCACACCAGATTTTTTTAAACTTCGATCTAAGTCGGTATGCCTGCCCAAATGAGACTGTTACAGAATAATAGTCACATACATCTTACAGAATAAGAGTCGCAATATTTAATAATCAACATGTGGTCTCGGCAAAGCACCTATCAAATATTCTCTGCTTTTGAAAAATCTCTGCTTGTCTCCACTAAGCTGGTTTATCTACCTCTTTCACATAATAGAACAATATAATAATCAGAGAAGTATTGGAATAAAATATGCAAAAAATTATGTGTGCTGTCTGTCGTTAAACTGAATGCCTCATGTACATGAGTTAAACTGTAGAACTAACGTAAGAATGAGGTTTTTTTCATTAATTAATATGTTGCGAATACTGTGTGCAAAAAATTTATAATTCTGTCTTTATCACTGTTAATTTTATTGCAATTTATTCTGTAACTAATATTTCCATACTTAGAAACAAGCTAATAATATTTTATTATAGTTACCTTAAATCTACGTTTAAAGTGTACTTACTTGGTTTATCAAATTTTTATTTATATGAAACCCCTACACATTTATTTTTTAAACTTATCGTCGTATCTGGATATTTTCTACCAAATATTTACTTCTTTCTAAATTAGCACGTTTTAAGAGAAAGTTGACGTTATCCAATAACGATTACGGAACTCTATTTTGTCTGTTTTACTACGTTTTAAGTTTCATCCGTTGAATTTGGGAATGTCAAAAAGAGAAAACGTCAAACCTTGAAAGAATTATTAGATTTAAAAGCTCTTCTTTATGGCAGCTTCTTTCCGTAATTTAAATTTAATTGCCTCTTCGGGAAAATGTTAAAATGTTTATTTCCCCTTTCTAAGACAAGCATAGTTCTTGTTAATTAAAAGCAATTAAAGACGTTTTCAGTATGTGCTAATTATTGAAATGTAATTATTAAGCTACATGGGAGGTATCAATTATAATTACTCCATTTATACATAATTAAATGGAAATGAATAGGACTCTTTTAAATCTTTGAACAGTTACACTTTTAGACCGTTCAAATTGAATTAATTTTCTTAAAGGTTTTGTAAGGTAAACTTTTATTTAAAACTCATTAAAAATTAATGTTTAGATGGTACGTGTTAGTCAAAAGATGAAGAACCACTTGAATATTCCATACAGCAGTCACAGCAGATAAACATGACAGTGCGAATGTTTTATTGGGGTAGAAACGCTTAAAACAGAGTTCGCAAAATCGAACAAAAACAGGCTAACAGGATCTTATGCTTGCCGCCTTATCAAGAGCGCAGTCGGGCCTCAGTTCGTTGTTGTGGACAACACTCGTCTGCATAGGGCTAGTCTGATAGATGATTTCCTGAAATGTGAATATATTAACTGGATGGATCAGTCTGCCAGATCTGTAGACTTAAACCTTACGAAAATGCATGGGATGCTCTTGCGAGGGCAACTGAAATTAACCATTTCGCTTCCAGGGCTACCCAGAATTTGAAACAGAGCTGCTATAGGAGTGGGACCGACTGCCACAAGGATTAATAAACTACCTCGTTTTGAGTATTAAATCCCGTTGAGAGAGCTGTTTGATTCTAAAAGGGGACCCTATCACTTATTAACTTTTCATGTTTTATCCCGTCTCACGATCTCTGTTTTAGACATTACTTGAACCTTATATCCACCTCTGACATACCAAATTTCTATAAAATCTGTCCGTCCTTTCTGAGGCAATTAACCAAATATGTATATTTTTTAAATTTTGAGTAGCAGTATAGTTCACGAAAAAAAGGAGATGTGATCAAGATTATCGATATAAAATAGCACCAAGCAGTTGCTTTTTGCTTGCCCAAATTGCCACGTTTGCTTGCCCAAATTCTGCAAACGTGTTTATTTACAGCCCTATGTAAATGAGAGTATGCATACTGTGTTCCGTCGTGTAATGAAATTGCCTCATTTGGTGAGTTTCGACGACATGAATTCAGACACTTTAAGGAAACTGAGCGCCTGCTTCTTAGATTTATAAAGTGATTATAAAAGTAGATATTTTAGTTTGAGAAAATTTCTCTTTCATTCATGTCATGATTAAAAGATAGCTGAATATGAGAAACACTGCATGAATAATACTGCAGAATGTTCCTTATAACTTTAGAAATTTTTTCGGAAAATTCTTGTCACAGTATGTGCTATCTTCTACTGCTTCCCTTTGCTATCCTTATTCCTGAAGTTGTTCCCTTGTCTACTTATGCTCTTCGATAGGCCTTCATCCTTTGTAACAACTAATATAAAAGGGAACTATCTTCAAATTTTTGACTGTTTCATTTGTGTTATTAGCTGTTATTTAGCTTTTTCTAAGCTCTAAACTTTGACACTCTAAACTTTCTTAATAAAAGAACTTGGACAATAAGTATCTGACTTCTCAAAAATAGCTAAATACTCAGAAATGCTTTTGTAGTAGCCTTTCTCAAAGCGTGCTTATATTACTGCCATTGAGAATTTAAAAAATGTACGATCATGTCAATTTCATACTGTGAGTCTTAGCTTTGCTACTCCTTCTGGCGAGTCATGTTGGCCTTTATATAGCTAGTTAACTAGCATAATCAAAAAGGTATGAAATGCCCACTGTGCTGTTGAGTAATCACATAGTTTGCATGGTGTTTTGAAAATTAAATGCATTGTCAGAGTTTGTATAGAAATCATTTTAAGGTCACTTACCGCCTAATGGAGATTTTGGAAAATAAAGGTTTTTACTTCAAACAAATTTCAATCACCGCAAAAATCTGCATGTTAAATATGTTATTCCGCTGCTAGTTATGATCTCGGAATTATAACTTCTCGACATTTGATCTTTAAACAATCTTTATATATATATACACAAATACTGAAACTCTTTTAAAGACAGCAAAGTAAAGTTTATTCTTTAATTTGGCCTTATAAATAATAAAAAAATGTTTTAAATTAAATTCATATTTTAATTGATTTTATATTTTAGCTGGCTAGAATAAAAATTCGACTTCTATTTTGTTTAATAGCAGGATATAAAAATTAGAATTGGAATAAAAAACAATTTCTATGACCCTGATATCACATGATAATTCTGAAAATAATACATTGTTATCGTAACGCGGTATTAATTCAGTTTCATATTTATTCCAAGCAACGAGTAATTTTTCAAAATTTTGATAGGGAAGATGAGAATCATTAATCAGTTGTAGCAGTGGTCCACTTACGCTGTTCTACATAGAATATTTGAAATTAGAAATATTTAGGAAAAATTTTAAGCAAAATTACCAAAATTTACGATTTTAAGATCACAGTTAAGTTACATCACTCCTTGTTAATTACTTGCACAAACTTTAAAATATTTTCTTAGAAGATTATTCTAATCAGTTTTTGAAAAGAGGAATTAGAACATCAACGTGAGTTACTAATTCGAAATAGAATTGCAGAAATAAATATTTTTATTGCAGTAACATTCTTTAGAAAATAAAAATAATTGCATTAGAAAACTTTAAACAAAATTATTATACTTAATGACTCATTATCACATTCTTATTCTCAAATTTTCACTATGAATCGTAGATAAAACATGACTAGATAAATATTTACTTTTGTTTTTGAAGAATGTTATTATTAGAAGTATCAATACACGTTAGTGATACGGGCTCGAAAAAATTTGTTTTTTTATCTATTCTTATCAGGAGTAAGTTTTCAAAAAGTACTTACCGAAGGATTCATTCCCCAATGCATATAGTTCTGGTGTAATTTATTGGTTCAATCAAACAAAGAATTCTGCATATAATTATCGAATAATGTTTACATAATCGAATAATGTTTTAGTAAATTTTCCGGAAATGTATATTCTAAACTGAGATTATCCGTTAAATAGGGAGCCATTAAAATAGTTATGACATATACAATATAATATGCAAATTTTGCAGTTACCTTAGTACGACGATCTAAGGAAAACAAATAAATGAAAAATGCTTAACATTCCAAATACAGAAGGTCGTTCGCACTTTAATGAAATGATTTCTGGTTTAAATTTTCTCGTTAGTTTTTGAGATAAAGATTTGGCAGTTTGGATATAATAATCTACTACTGTAACCCCACGGCTCAATGAGCTCCACCTAGCGGCCGCCGGAAGAAACGCCGGTCAAAAAAAGACTATATAGTCTTCAGTCGATAAACTGGAATCACGAACTAAGCATGGCGTTCAGCGAGATTTACTTTGCAACTTAAATGTATAATTCTAACGCCCTTAAATGTAATGTTTTATCTTTTTTCTTTTAATTGTGTTTTCTTAATTAAAGTTAATTAAAAAGCTCAGGTGAGTCTTTTGTTTATTGTAGTTTTGGTTATACTGCTGTTTTGTTTTGATTGGAATTTAAAATAAAAGTTTTATTTTGGAAATGGTTCCTAAAAAGAAAATTACTTAAATGTACTTCTCCAGGAAAAATATTCGTATTAACAAATTGCCAAGTGGTGTAAAAGGAATTGTTTTATTTCAAAGAATCGTATTTTTACTATATTAAATTCCAAAGTAGAAAAGCGTCTAGTTGAAAGTGAAAATTAAAACTGACCTCAAAAGCTCCGTTCGAACGCAGGTAAATATCAAAAGTCTCTATTCCTGAAAGAAAGTTCATCCACTCAAAGATACGTTACATCGGAGCTAGAAATATCTTCTGGCACTGTAAATAAAATCCCTCATAAAGATTTGAAGTTGAAAAAAATATTTAAACCCAAAAGGTTATCTATTTTTTTCCAAGGTTATTATGGAAAACAAAAGACAAATTGTAAAAAATTACAACACCCAGCTATTGATAAACGTAAATTTGTGGTACAATACTCGATGAAACATGGGTATGTACCAAAAAAAAAGATAAATTTTCTATGGACGAAAATGGCAGTATCAAATGACTTCTTAAATATACAAAAAAGATTCATGATGGTTGCAGGTTTCAAACTAATTTTTGAACAAGAAATTTCAGCCTTATATGGAAAGGACATTAATGAGTTTGTGCTTCAAATGGACAAATCCTCTAGTCACACGTCTAAGTCAACTGTCACTCATTTAGCAAAGGGTGAGAAGCAGAAAAAAATTAATCCCACTTAATGAAATACCTGTAAAATCCTCTGACGCTTTTTATACGGGCTTCTGCGCTTTTCATTTGCTAAATAAACCTTAAGCAAACAGCGCTCAACAAAACAGAATGGACTTCAGAAAACAACTTAAGAGGAGTGAAATAAACTGATATGAGAATGCTAAGAAAAAGTTCACTTTCGTGGAAAATTCGAATAATAACCAAGAATTAAGGCTGTCGGATAAAAGCAAATAGACCTTGGCAAAAATATGGCTTGGGGCATATTGACAAGAAATATGCCCTTTATGCCCAAAAATTAATTATCAAAATAATTTCTACAAAAGGAAATCTTCTGTACAACGCGTTTTAAAAATTTGTTTTGCTCAATACGTTATTGTTTAGGAATGATTGCATATTTGTTTCTATAATTTCACTCTCATCAAATTCTTCCTTTAAAACAAAAGAGCCTTTTTTTATTCCGCATTTTATTAGGAATTTTTTTGGAGTCTTCGGGCTAAAAATTCATGAACGTAACTTGCTATATTTTTTGTTTATGAGTATTCGACTTACTGCTTATTTCATTATTATCGTATGCCAAATTTCAAAACGCGCCAATATATAAATTCACATATACCTTCGGAAATTCTGAATTAAAACTCTAATTTTTTTGCAAGTATGTTTAGAAATACTTTAGGATATTTAGGATGATGGCAAGAATTTCATAGGTTATAATTCAGAAAGTTTTTCGAAAAATTTATCAAAATTAAAATACAAATTTTAAAAACAAATCAGAAAATATCCACTAATTTTATTTGATTTGAACCTGAATTTCGAATTGTGAATCAAGTAAGTTTAATAAAAAGAGCTATTATTAATAAATACATACCAAATTGAATTAATACTGAAGAACTAAAATTTTGAGAGCTAATTTTTTAAAAACTACACTGCGATTTTTACAAAACTTGGCACTTTGTCATAATTTGATTCGTAGAATCGAAATTCTTTCGATTCAATTCGATTTCTTTGGAAATCGATATGTCATTTCAGAAAAAGTCTGATTTTGCGTCAGGATACCTATGTTAGAACAATGCTAATATATATCTTAAGTCGTATTTTCGAGACATTGGAAACGCAAGTTAAATTTTGTCAAGTGATCCAGTAGAACGCGAAATATAGAACTGTTCCATTTTATTTTTGTGCAGAGTGTACTTTGCATGTAGGTAGATGATGGTAAATGTGATAAATTTCTCTTTACCCTTTCACAGCATCTTCTCTCTAGATCTCTCCGATAACGAATACTTTGCTTTCAATTGCACATTGTGCTAAAATTTTTGCTTTAAACTTATTCATCTAATTGGAATCTACCGTTTCCTTGCATACTAGAGTAGTGGGATTATTCTTCTTTCTCGATGTTTGAAAAGAAAATAGTTTCAGATGATTAGCCCTTTATACTTGACCATTAAATAGACTAATACCTTCAGGGGAAATAGTTTACAAAACTTAAAAATAGTAGGAAAAATTTCAGAGTTTATGAAATTAGTATAAAATATTCAATGAAGTGAGATTTTTGTATTTAATTTCTGTTTTGAATATCGAAATATTCTTTAATTCGATAAAGCATTAAATCTAAGATCTGCTGTGTTTTAAAGAGGAAAAAACTGCTTTCTTGTTTTCAGATTTCTTATTTTTTAATTTCTTATTTTCAATTTCTTATATTCTTCCTGTATATGTTTCATAAAACAAAATCCTTTGACTAGAATATTGCATTATAGTTGTGCAATTTCGAACGTAGTGTTAGAATGTGTCCGTGTATGACTGTCTATGTGCTAGTTCAGTTTTTAATTCACAAAGCAGAGTCTCAAACCTAGTCTTCTACATGCGCCATACTAAAAAATGTACCAGTGCTAAAATATACAAGTAAACAAAAAATAAAATACAACTTTTTGCTTTGCTTTCAATTTCAACTCCTAGCAGTCAAACACCATGTGTATAAGTACAATGGAGAAGGTTAAGTATTTATAGGCGGTTCAAACTGAATTTTATTGAAATTCAAAAATCCATAACTTTTCTTAAACTTACGTAACATTTCTTTTGCCATTGTAATCATCGTAACTGTATTGACGCTGAAAGACACTGCCCAGAACTGTAGTGGATAAAATACAGATATTATGATTCTGATTTTAGAATAAACCTTCTGAATGTGACATTGTATGTGACAGATCAACGGGCAATCATTTTCTTTTGTCCAGTTAAAATCAATATTCCCTCTAGTATAATCCAGCATAGAGAACAGTGAGTTTAGCTGATCACTTGTGAATTCAGAACATATATATGTATAATTTAAATAATTCACTGTTTGGAAATATTTCTCAAAATGGTAAGTATTGAAAATTGAAAGAAAAGTTCAAAACTATAAATATAAACAATGGAACTTTAAAGCTATTTTATAAAGAACGACAATAAAGTCCAGTTTAATTACAAGAGGCCAGGTTCTATTTTGGTTTTGAAATTCTTAAAAATTAGATAGCCACTTTAGCATTGGTTTCAGTCTGCTTCAGCACAGAGCATTGCAAGTAATGGGAGGACAAGAAAGCTATTTTAAAACTTGAATACCTGTCTGATATTTATTAAATATTTAGCATTTATAGGCGATTCAACCCGAATTTCATTGAAAATCAAACATCTTAATTTTTCTTAATATTTCTTTTGCTATTGTAATCGTCGCAACTGTACTGACACTAAAAGATACTGTTCATCACTGTAGTAGATAAAATACAGATGTTATGATTCTGATTCTGGAATAAACCTTCCTGAATGTGACATCGTATGTGACAGATCAACGGCCAATCATTTTCTCATGTTTATCCAGTTTAAATCAATATTCTCTCTAAATAATATAATATCATTAAACGTGTCTGTGCCAGTTAGAAAGATCCGTCTCCACAGCCATCAGACAAAATTTTAACTTTCAAAAGGAAATTATTTCTATGAAACAAAAAACCAGAGAATTTAGAAACCCAAAGATTTAAGCAATTGCTTTCCTTCACTGCATAAATTTTTGAAAGATTACAGTTTCAATTTTAATGAGATCGAGAGATCTTTGTTCTCCATTTATCACATTACATTTTTTACTACGATAAATCAGTCTCACGGGTCATACAGAAGAGGGTTTAGCAGCACAACTGGAGCAAATTTAGAAGTCTCCCGTTAAAGTCTCTACGTGCAAAATAAGAATAGCTTTTGATGTGCATGTGCTTTATATTGGCTTGAAGAATTTAAATTTCTGTGCTTCCATTCCAGGAAAAATTCAAGCCAGTTTGGTTGCCAGAAGAGCTCATACGCCATATTAAATAAACAATCTTTCATTGTTTGGGTGTTCTTATTATTTTGGGCAACTACTTCCCGTTATATACTAATAACTGTCCTGAAATTTGGAAGAAAACTTGCGAAGAGATTTTTATTGTTCTTTTAAGGGCTACTTTTTGGACTGGATTGTAGAAGATATACTCTTAGAAAGACTTTCAAATTATTTTTTGGATTACCCCATATGCAAGTTTTCTCCATTCCTTCTGCAAAGCTGATTCAAATTCAGCAGCTAAAATATGATGTATTGTAACCGAGTGATATGCTGATATGGACCTCAGTCGCTGTTCTAGTTTGTCGTACTATGTTATATTGAGATCTATATTTTGAAAAGATCCCGACAATTGTCTCATATTCAAATCCTCGTAATAACTGTTCTTCTGCGGCATCCTGCATTGCTATCTCAGGGAACAACAACCATACTGCCAAATGGTAGTTAGAATGCGATTGTCTAAAATGTCAGTATACTTAATCCCTTATCCATTGCCATGGAGCGCCAACCGGACGCCCAAGACTGTTTCAGATGAAAATGCCTTAGAGTTTAAATCCGCAATGCTGAGTTTCAGAGTTGGTATTACATATTAAGATTGTAAGCATTCTCCACGTTATCTCCTAACCTATATTTTATCATTAGACTGGAAATAACCAGTTCTAAATTTGACAATCTATTAAACTGTTTTCCATTTGTCAAACATCCAGTTTCTATGCTCTTTATAGAACGCTGATCGGATCTTGTTATAAAGTGCCTCTCAGAAGGGAAAGTGGTTACTAACACTGACTGTCGTACTAAAGGACCTGGATTCAAATCTCGGAGACGGTATGGATGTAAATTGTTCGTCCCTTCATAGAAGTCAACGGTGGACAACTTATTGGGTGCCTCCATAATAAAGAAACCACCACTTCTGGCCTTAGTAGTGGCCAACCCCTATAAACAGCTAGAGCCCGCCATTAAAAAAAAAACACCTTGGAATAGAGTTTGTAGTATGGAGTTTTTAAATCGCTATTTTTATTGACGTTTTTACAACACTAATGCAGACAAAAGTGCAAATGCTGCTTTGAAACTCTTGCCGGTTGTTTTCAGCCCCTTTTTTGGGGGGGGGGAGAGGAAGATTACATGTTTCTTTCTCTATTTGACAATTCCTCTTTTCTAACTAAAAATGCCAAACTATTTCCAACTGCTGATAACATCTGCCACTGTTGATTTCAGATGATCAATTCTAAGGTAATCACATGTATAGACTTGTGTAAATAACTCGTTCTTTTCGAATTCATTGAGGTAACAACGAACTGCCATGCTGCTTCAACGAATATACTCTGCTCATGTATTACATTTATAGGCTATGAGTTTACTTATATCTTCCCAATAAGGGCACTGACAAATTCGTTGACGTGATATTGTGGGTAATTGATTCCAGTCTTTAATAAGGTAAAGTCCCATTTGGGAAGAAAAAGGAGATAAGACTGTGCTCACTTATCACATTTCCAAATGGCGATCGTTGAATAATGTAAAGAAGGCAATATATATATAGGTGTATGGATAATTATTATTAAGCAGGGTACTTCTGTTGAACCGAGTGTAGGGTTTTTCTTATTTTGCATAACAAATTTATTTTAAGTTTGATACCTTTCTTGAACATCTCAACTTCCCCTTGTATTTTCTCGCCAGGATGTAAATTTAAAGTTAAGTGAAGTGAGTATTTAAGCGAATCACGCTTGACGCGTCACCGAGAGTTCGATTCCCGGTAACGGCGTTGCTCATTTTTCACTCCTCCAGTATCGAAATAACCTAACGTCTCTACACGTGTTTATCAGAATTCGAATGCTTGGGAACAATATAGTATATCAAATATAAATAGAAGTCAATGGAACCATGGGCTCAAAAAGTTTGGAAATGTTTGCATTGTGGTAAAATTTAGAAATAAAATTCAGCCCCCCCCCCCCCCCAAGTTTGCAGAAAGATGAATAGGAACATGCGTTTGTATATTGTGGATGTTCAGAAAGACAGCATACATTCCCATATGCTACGTAATGAATAAGTTGCATTATTTTAACATTTGTGACATTACTATGACATCTCGAATTCAACTTTATTATTATTACACCATAAGAACTAATTTTTGCGTTTATGAATTTTAGTAAATCTACAGATTTATTCATGGGAGAGGTTTTGCAATAATATGATTCAGATTGTACGCTCTCATTTATTTTAAATAACGGAAAAAGAAACTGCAGATGAAGACAACACAAGAAGTTCAAAAAACACTTTATTATTTAATTATAACATAAAATATTGCTGGCACGTTAAAAGTTATACCCAACACGTCCAGAACAACAATAATTTTCACCTAAAGACATTCGGAAACTTTGCCCAAACGTCTAGTCAATTTACAGTCATCATTGCTAAATTTCTGTCAGTTATAATCTCAGCTAAATTTACAGATTCTCTATCAAATAAATAACAATTAACGAATATGCAGTATCAGTGCATTCGATTGCATAGTTAAATTAATTTCTAGATACAAATCACAAATGCAACAAATCACAACTCTAGGCTTGTTTAATGATTCTAGGTAGCACTTAGTTTTTTTCACAATGCAGAAATTTAAATTATTAATGACGTTTGCAGCACTCGAGAGAAAGTAGACTGTAGTTTTATTTTCATAGAAAATTCATCTTTAATTTACTATATTTATTTAAAATATAAAGTGCATTTTATAAAGATGAAGAGTAGTGAAAAGTATGTTAAAATAGTTAAATCAGCATTTCGAAAACTATACGTCGTGTCCGAAATCATTACGCAACAAAAAATTAGCTCTAACTGAAATGTAAGCTAAACAAGTTAAAATTACAGTCCCCATTTTCATTTATATTTTTTATACGAGATATGTTTTAGCTGTATACCTAAAATGAATTCCTTTGACATTATCTTCTATGCACGTGAGCGCAGCAAATTTTTGAGGATTATATAGCTTGGTACGCGACAGGCTGACCACTTGTCCAGGCAAAGATGCACAAGCGCCCCGAAGCCCACGGTCTAGAAAGCAGATATCATTGCACTGACCGGCCATGGTTTTCTAAGGGCTGTCTGTGCCGCTTGAACAAAGAAACTTTGTGATTATCCACTCCGCCATAAAATGTCGCCAACTCATTGGGTGAATTTGCAGATGATTGCATTATCTGTTGTTGGATAAAGCTTTACATACTGTAGAAATTTTGCGATTTTTTCTCATCAAACTATAAACTCTACATATAATTCAATTATGATTTGTTATGAAGTGAAAATAAGGTTTTATATAGATGGGGAGAACAACGATTCGTAAAATAACTGTTAAATATAAATGTCATAAATCCATGTGCCCTCAAACACGTAAGTCGCACGCGTGTAAGTGAGCCGGTTATCATCTCGTGTACGTTCGGATAGGTACCAGTAACCTAACAATTTTACCAAGTGTTTGAAGCAGGGCTGCGGTAATCAGAAAGTGTTCACAGCTTTAGATATATTGCACACTCTTTTCCAGCAGGTTTACTTACTGAAGCGCAGGAAATTTAGTTCTTTACATAAACTGAAGGATTTATTTATTTATTGTAAAAACATTGAATGGCAAATCTGTCATATGCCATATGATTATACTACTTAGCTTCTGCTTCACTTTCATAACCAGTTTATAAAGTTAATACTTATAAATTATGATTTTTACAAAGGCAAATTTTCATCTTATGAATTACATGCATTGAAAAGCAGCTATGCGTGTGAAAATGATAAATATTGGTAAAAATATATTATTGAAAATTTAAAAGTATTCAATTTAGGAATTAATGAAACAGTTTCACTTTAAAATCTATGAAGTTTGATAAGAATGAATTTATACGAATAATTTATTTTAACTACAGAAAAACAGTCAGTATGGAATGGATTAAGTTATCATTCTCAATCGGAATTTGAAAAGCAACATTATATAG
Organism: Stegodyphus mimosarum; assembly: GCA_000611955.2. NCBI lineage: Eukaryota > Metazoa > Arthropoda > Arachnida > Araneae > Eresidae > Stegodyphus > Stegodyphus mimosarum. Next base: position 2,060,892 of record KK115971.1, read on the forward strand.
CATTTTTCAGGCAAATAGGGAAACAATTATTTATCTCACACATAAAATTTGGTGTAAGTTTAACATACAATCTAGGATCATATTTAAATATCATTTTATAAGTAACTTAAATAACAAAACAAAATATACTTTGTATTATCGATTTTTCCAAGCATTAATATGGAATTTTAAAAAAGAAGCGAATTTAAAAAAATAAGCAAAAGTTATGAGTTCACCGTAACTTTACTATAATGCCAAGAACAGAAATATGACCATCTTTACTTATTTATTAATTTCTAGAATTGCTGACTTTTCATTTCAGTGAACTCAGGTCATAGTCAAATATTTTAAACTAAAATTATACTCTGTCTGAAACGGATAGTAACTCGAAGTTTAATAGTAACTCAAACAGAATTAGCGCTAGTAATCTTTCAAACCATTATATCTGCAATAATTGTTTTTTAATGAATATTCATAATTTCTTTGCTGATTTCAACAACAAAGTTAAGACTGATAATTTTTTAAACACTTTAAAAAGTATTATTTTAAATACAAAATATTTAAGCAAAACTTCTGATTGTTTTCGTTTGACAGTGCAATCTGAAGGTATAAGAAATATTATGCGTCTTATGCGCATAGAAAACGAAAGGCATAGTATAATATTTTGGCAGAAATAGCACGTTATGCTGCTTTTTAATTAGCAATTACGAGATCTTAAAGCCTTAAAATAATAATTTTGAATCGATTTTCTTTATTTTTACTGCGAATCCTGCCAGAATTCCAAGTTTTCAAAAAAATGTAACGCACATTTATACAAAACTTCCCATCTTCTTTCTGCATAAGTTTTATGCGTTCTAAATTTTTGAAAGCTAAAGAAAAAAAAAGAGAAGAAGGAAAATATTAGACAGCATTTTAGGAAATGGATAGTTTATGGTAAGCTTACTGGCTAAAATACACATTCATGCAGAACCATCGCTAAGAAGAACTTACACATTACTTTTGAACTCTAAAATTTTCGTGGATTCCATTGTCAATTTTTTTTAGAGAATATTTTGAAAACTGCATATGCAAGTCAGGTATTTCAAATTTTGATGAAAGAGAAAATATATCTTGTAATACCAATTTCTTTTCTTCTCATCGAATTTTGTTAATAGTTCCATATATGGAATGATATTAATACGTTATCCAATGAAACATAACACTGAAATATTTTAAAATATAAAGTTTTAAATATAATGCACGCAACAAAGAAAGAAACATCTGCGTACAAGCTACCGAAAATTGACTTTCAGTTGCGATGGATAAAAGTAATTTAAAATATATTTGTACAACACTGATGCAGAAACCCAAGAACATTTCAATACAGTATAATATATGATGCACTCTTGAGTGTTCTGAATTATCTGTTCACTCATGACGTGGCACAGTCATGGCTCGCATAATGTTCATCGAAATTTTATCACCACAAGAGTAATTATTTTCTTTTCTGTTCAAAAGGTTTCCCCAGAAAAATAGAGCTGTAAAGTATTGGAAATCAAAGCTGACAATAGCTAAAGATGAAAACTGAGTTGCGAGTTTGTTCTTTTCCTCAGAAACTGTGCTAAAATTGTCGAAATCTAAGTCTTAAAATACTTATTACTACCAAGCATATCTTGTGCTTCTGGGCTCTAGACTGTTAACAGTCTTTGGGATTCTATAAATTAACTCATAATTTCAAGTTTACAGGAACTATCCATTTTCAGTATCATTAGTTGAAAATATGATAGCATCTGGCAACATTTTTACTTTGGCTTATTTTCGTTATGGCTGATATGATTGAGCATTGAAGCAATTATTGACAGAGTCTTCAATGATGTATTATACTTGAGGAGCAAGCCCGTCACAATCTGCATCTTTGCTAGGTACAGTTTGCACAAGCCTCGGGTGAAAATAAGGGTGATATTTTAGCCCAGGATACAATGCAGGTAATCTAGTGGCTGTGATTGGAACAGAAGAGTACATTCCGGTATGACTTCCAGTTGCAGCTGTAGCCGATGTTATCGTAGGAGACGAACTTATTGGTGACAAACTCGATCCTGTTGCAGAGGTTCTCACAGACGTTGATGCTGGAGACTGAAGATGTGGAGATGACCCTGGTATTAATCCAGGACTGCCGGATCCCATTAAGGAGAAGGGTGGGAAAGCGGAACGTTGAAGTCCAAAATACAGGCTTTGTAAACTAGCCTGGTTTTGCTGTGTCTGGTGCTGAGCTGCCATCAGAGTACTAAGATCGGCCATGCTCAATGGCATAGACGGGAATTTCCAAGGTGAACCCGGCTGACTGGCCATAAAGAGAAGATCGGCACTAGATGGCATTCCTCCCAGACCTGTTGAAAAAATACAAGTTCGAATGATTAGAAATTCAGTAAGAATAATGACTTTTCAACCATTTACACCTAGAACATCAATGCAATGTAATTACATAAATTTCGATGAAATCTACAGATAGGAGATGTTAATATATATTGTAAATAGGTGAAATGATCTTCGAAGAAAACTGGATTGAAGCACTTATCATTATGTATACAATAATGTACCTTTCGGCACTCACCTTTGAAAGTTATCCGTATTTTTTAAAACTTAGATAAGCATCGTTATTGAATGGCTTTCTAATGCGACCATATGCACAGAAGACCAAAACCGTCTCCATAGGTGACCGTTTTAGAAAGAATTTACCATAGTTAAGAAATATCAATGTAGGTTGCCGATTGATGAGCAATACTACCAACTGTTCACTGAATTTCTCTAAAAGTAATATATTCTAAGACCTACTTGATTTTGTGAAACAACGATTTAGATCAAACTCTGTATAATTAATATGACATTCGAGTAGCATATATGAATATTTAAGCATACATGGGATTGATAGAAGCATATATGAGCATATATGAGAGTGTTAATAAAACTGCATTGAAACTGTATAATACAATGAATTTTCTTTCTGTCTCTTTTTCTTATTCAGTAAGGGATTTTCAATCTTTTAGACTAGTCATTAAGACGTCACAGAATAATGAAAATGTACTGTACTTGTATTGTGTAATGTCATATGCAATTTAAGTGGGATACGAAAAGTTTGGAAAAATAATGCCTTTGCTTTGGATCTGTGCTTTGGAGAACAAAGCACAGCTTAAGAATTTAAATATCGCTTCTAGATGAGCATATTATTTATGTAAACGATCAAGTATTACCAAATGAAGTTGGTGTTAGCGCCATATAAGAATCTGTGTTTGTCTCTCCCAATGGCCAGACCCTTGTTGGTGATTGCCAGGAAACGTTCATCAAGAATTATGGCTGAAGCCATCGATCATTTAGCCATTTTCTCACCAAGAATGTTGCCCGAATACTACACTCATTGTTTTTTTCGTCATATTTTGTTGGCTTTTTCCCATTTAGATAGACATTTTAACAGTTTTCTTGCGATCAGGTGGAAAACATTTTAACTCAATTCCTCAAACTACTATAAAACATAATTAATCAACACTATTAATTATTTTACTTCTATTACATAATTGTGCACAATAAATAACACAGAGTTTGTGCTTACGAGAGATTATATAGTAGGCCAACATTTCAAAAGAATTTGTACAAAATCATTACATGTATTAAACAATTTAAAATATCGATACTGGCTGACTTACTTGACAGTGCGTACTGTTCAGGTGGTAATTCTCCAGTCATCAGCGACCGGAAAGGAGAATATCGAAAAGCGTGCTCTCTTAATAAGGTTTCCATAGATTCTCTGGAAAAAAAAATAAAATAAAAAATAAAACAATTGAATTTTTTATACAATCAATTTTCGAGTATATTTTTGTGAATTGGATTGAAAATTATATGCGAATCATTTTACAGGGAAAAACACTTGACATGCATTTAACGAATTTTTTTTCAAAGTATATAAATTGGATTAAAAGTTACATATGAAACTGTTTTGGGTAGAAAACGTTTTCATATATGTTTAATGAAAGCAGTGATGAGATAAAATCAATCTGAGAATTAACATTCCCTCATTCAGATGCTTAATGATAAGATTTAATTTACTGTAAAAATTAAAATCATATTGCTTCTTTTCCCTGAGAGGAACCATGCGGTAAAATCTGCCACTTGATTCTACCTATCATAGTTTAGATTACAATGGGATTTTCTACATTCTTCTAAACATTACTTCCTTAAATTCTTTCGCACGGGCTTGGTAGCAAATGTACGAACTTAGTCCAGTCATTATCGATTCTGCTGCAATGAACATTTCCATATAGCTTATATTTTATGGTTCTGTCATCTTCAGACTTAGCTTTTCCTTCGTTTGAGAAAATTTTTAATTCAGAACTTAGGAAAATCATTCACATAGACAATGAAGCTTGTTTCTTTGGATATTTATATTAATTCTCCAAAAAGTTACGATAGCAGTACAATTTCTAAACATACTGTTAAAAGCTTAAATCGCATGGAAATAAGGTTCTACCATGAATTCCCTGAAACATTGAGCAAGCTAAGTTCATGATCTTCATCACTATCCTCATCCGCAGCGCTTGAAAACAGAATAGCGAACATTAGGTACGAAAACCAATACCTTCGAATCCAATGCTGTTGCATTTTGTATTACAGAAACGATCAGAAATGCATTAGATTTATATATAGCATTATTCTAATATAGGTATTTTGACACAAAATCGGATTTTTTCTGAAATGACATGCCACTTTTTTTCCATATTTCGATTCTACGACTCAAATTATGACGAACTGCCAAGTTTTGTAAAAATCGCACTAGCAGTTTTTCAACAATTAGCTCTCAAAATTTTAGCTCCTCCATGTTAATTGAATTTGGTATACATTTATTAATCTCTCTCTTTTTATTAAATTTATTTGATTTTTCCTTTCCCATTTCGAAATTTAAATTCATTCCAAATAAAATTCGCCCCTTTTTTATGATTTATTTTTTAAATTTGCATTTAAAAAAAATTTTTATAAATTTTTCGAAAAACATCTTGGATTATAACCTATAAAAGATTTACCACATCTTAAAATAGATGTATTTCTAATCATACCTGCAAAAATTTAGAGTTTTTTTACTCAAAATTTCTTAAGATATACGTGAATTTACATTTTGCCGCGTTTTGAAATTTAATGTATTTATTATGAGCGATAATAACGAAAATGTGGTTTACGCCGTGTGTTAAAATTATTTGAAAGTATGAACGGTGACTTTTTTGCAGTTCTTGGGCAAGGAAAAAGAAAATAGGTTGCTATAAATTAAGAAGTTAACCAAGTGAATTTTTCTTGGCGCAAACTGAAAAAAATCCGCCAAGATAGATTTTTAAATTTCTCCGCAAATTTTTCACCAAAAATTACAGATAAAACATTTTGGGTATAATTTGAGTCATAGAATCGAAGTATGGAAAAATACTGGTATGTTATTTCAGAAAAAGTCCGATTTTGTGTCAAAATACCTATGCTGCTAGAATATAATATATATCTTAAGTCGTATTCTCGAGACATGGAAAACGCAATTTAAATTTCGTCAATCGGCCCAGTAGAACGACAGATATAGAACCGTCCGCCCCCCTTTTTTTTGCGCAGTGTACTAAGGCCAACAATACAAACTTCTATTAAACATAATTAAACAAATGACTTAAAAGCACTAGCACTCTTTTAAGTATCGCTGAAAACTGGTTGCGCATATCTCAAGCGTCAGGAAACTCATTAATTCCTACTGACATAGTTCAATTTTCGGCTCAAATTATTTTTTTTTTAAATTAGATCTCCCTCCCCGAAATCAAAACGAATCCGCTGCGGCTGAGTAATTAAGCTCCTAAACATCGATAAAATATCCGGGTTCAAATTCCGGAGAACAAGTTGCCTGCAAGAGCCTTTTCGTTTGTTTTTCCCTCCTATGTAACTTTAATTTGTGACAGTTTCTCTGAAAGCGACCCCCACAAAAGCATCCATCCCTTTACGCAGATAAGCTTAGTATATACATTGTTGTATTAAAAATTTAGAACCTCGAAATTGAAAAAGGTAGATTTTACAAATTCAGGTTATTTACTCCTGTATCTCTGTAAAATAACTTTTAATTAATTTCATCTGCTAGTTCTGATTCTAACAAGATTTTCCCACTAAGGTGCGTGAGTAGGTGGAAGCTATGTGAAGTTACACAGGTGTTTATATTTGTCTCTCCCCCTGCCGATCACAACATATCAGAGAAAGAAAAAGATCTAAATGACACCCTGTTCAGGATTAGAAAGCAGCACATAAGCATAAAAAAAATGTAATAAAATAGAGATTTTGAAATAGTTTATATGAAGCACTAATTTAACGAGACTACAAAGCACTGTGTAAATAAAGCAATGGATCAATTTATAGAGTCCCGTATTCTTTGGCATAATAAACTAACGAGCTCTAGAAAGACTGTACAGGAATTATCCTCGGGTCTTAGGATACTGACAGAAGGAGGGTATAAATTACCCTTTATTTAATCACAAAGAGTTCACAGACGACCCGACTTGCGTTTACATAAGGCAACATTTCTGGCTTAACTTAAACAAGTAATGCTGAACTTAAAATAAAATGTAATTAAATTAGCCTAGTGACTCATAGGATAATTTGATCGTGTAGAAAGGCTCTGGCTTATAGAAGCCGGTGGAACAAGCCTAATGACTAGAAGCACTCAACGCCACAGAATCAACTCCCTCGTAAGCCAAAGAAACAACGTCGCCTTAAAGCAGGCATAACATGCTTTAAAATCAACTTCCGAAACCTTCGCTTAAATAGAACTTCTTTCCCCCTTAATATGAATAATCGCGTGCTAACTGATTAACATTCTGACAGAAAAGCGTGGATGAAAAGAAGAGTGAAAGGAAAGTTGCTTTAACTAAACATGAACGTGTTTAAAATAACACGCCGAATAATGATTATTGGAGAATTCAAAAAACAAAAATCAGCCTAACTAATTTCAATGGTTTAACTAACAGAACCATCTTCCTCTGTAGAACCATCTTCCTTTACAAATATTGCGCTGATTCTTGTTTTTTAACTTCTTCAATAAACATTAACTTTTAATCAAAATAAATTAATCTCCACACATTGACAACGAATCTTGTACAGTAAAAAAACACCGAATGCCGTTTTCATGACATCAAGATAATATCCAATAGTTTTTAGCTCGAGCAATAAATTACACCTCAAAGTAAAATGTTTTAGCGGATATCTTTGATCTTAGTTAAAGAACTGAGCTACGTCCTTTTTTTTTTCCCAGTTTAACTTGTTTCCTTGCGCAGAGGCTAATGACTTAAAATTAATGTGATATATCAAAACGAAACGGAAACTTAAACTAAGTTTATTTTTAGCACATTGTAATAGAATAAAAAAAAAGTTATTTTCTAAAATCAAGTTGGAAATAAGGTTTGCTAACAAAGAATTTCTTCTGCCTGTTTTGCACTGATATAGGCTATTGGGATTTCACTAAGTATTTTATTCTGTCTCGATGACCTTAAACAAGATATTTATTACACTTGAAAATCCATTTCACTCAGACAACTTGCGCCTAACCAGGAAACTGAACACGTAACTTATAACACTCATTCTCAGAAATCTCATTCAGGATATAAAGTATTTAATTAGCTTAAGATGTATTTACACCCAACCCCAAACCAAAATGACAGTTCGAAATGTGAAAGCATCGAAACATAACGCGCTACGGATAATGCACTCCAATAATCCCTAGAAGTCTCTAAACTGGAAAGGCGTCCATTACTCGAGACAATGGACTTTAACAATGAAGGGTCCCTGAATCACTAATTTATTCAACCGCCGAAACTGCACAGGTATTTAGTTTGCTCATTACCATTCACCTAAAGCCCTCCCTATTCGATTAAGCTCCCCCTTCCGATGCGTAATGGTCATTCGCCTAATGGTCATGCACAGATATATCCATGCATATGGTCCAGCGGATTAACTGAACGGCTATGGTTCAAGTTATAATGATGACCAGATAAATTTAAAATGGAATCTCAGTGCTTTCCTGCTTCTATATATTAGCTAAGCAAATGAAGCAGTAAATGCGTTTAACTTGACAGTAGTCGTCACATGTGGTCCTTTCTATGCTACTTTATAAGGTTTTCGTTAAGTATCTAGCTTTTATTTGCTCTGACTTTATGTACTCTGACGAATTTTTATCATCGCAGCTTATGTGTTACGCATAACAAAATAAAATCTCACTTACAACTTTATTTGTTACAACACGTAGTCCAGTACAAATTAAAACTCAGTGTCAACAAAACCATCTTCCGCTATTCGTGGGTTTCTAAGCAACACAAGTATTTAAAGCCGTAAAACCATGATTAAAATTTGTGATAATATCAGCTACTGGTAGAATCTTGATTCGAATATCCTACAGAACAACTATTAGTTCAGACTGTACGCTATGCACGCGGATCCTGTGAATTTCTCGTTTACAATGTTGTCTGCTAAAGTCTTCCATGATTATATGAGGTAATGAATCTTAATTATTCCATGTACTTCCTTTAAGCATCTGCATTCTCTTTTTTACTCTCTGTGTTCCAGCTCTCTTTTATTTTCGTGTATCCAAATTCATGAAATTCTTACTCCCAGGAGGATTTCCTGTGTTAGACTAAGATTTGATTTTAGTGGTTTTTCTAGTATAACAACTATGTACCAATGTAATATAATTTAGGCTTTGTCTAACAAGCCTTGAATCCATTTGGTTTGTTTCAGCTAAGTAATCTTCAAAAGGATGTAACTCAACAACGTCTGTCAGGTATGCCACGGCTCAAAACAGGATAAGCATCTAAGCCAAAGTACTTTCTACTAAATATTGTTTTCACTCGGCATTTAAGTTAAATTAACTTGCATTTTGGTGACAGTGAACAGGAAAATAGAAGGTACAAAAAGGAATTATTATGAAATAGTTAATTAAGTTGCTAAATAAACGTTACATCTCCACAGTGCAAGAAGCGATAGAGCTTATAATTATCAGATAAAGAAATTAATTTTCTTAAGTTAATACTAGTAAGCACAACTATATCATTAATCTCAAATCGCTATATTTTTTATAAATTCTTCTTCTTATATAAATTCTTCTTTAATTATTGTTATAAATTATTATTATTCTTTTATAAATTATTCTTGAATTATTATCATAAATTATTATTATTCTTTTATAAATTATTATTCTTATAAAAAATTCTATAATCACATTAATCTAGACTATTTCACTGCCCGCAATGCAAAACCCCTTTGTCCTTAAGTGCTCAGACATATGAATCTAAGTAAATAGTAGTGTCAATTCCCCAAGGTCCAGGCCACAGGTTCTAGGAGTCACAAAATTATTCAATAATACCTTACAATACTACTAATAATAATTTTTATCCTCATGAAAACAAGAAAAATAGACAAAGGTCACTCTTGACAGTACGCTTTGTCTATGGTTACACTCTGTCTTTAGAGGCTAAGAGAATTGTTAAAAATGTTGTTAATGTATAAATTCATGCTGATAATCTAAATTAATAACTATATTTATAATCAAAATTAACGGTCTTCTAGAGAATGAAATCTAAATTAATAATTAGAATTAAGTCAATAGTGTTTATAAAAGTACCTTTAATTTAGATTCATATCTCCTTGTGTTTTTAAAAGCAATAATATACTGCAACCGTAGTAATGGCATTGCCATTGCATACAGGAACTGTTTCAGTGGTTCCAAGATTAATGTTGTGGAAATGGATTGGCCGATTCAGAACTCTGATCTTAATTTTATAGAACATCTATGGCACAAACAGGAACATCATTTGCAAGAAGTGGCAGATCTCCCTAAAATGGAATAAGTCCCCCCCCTAGAATGGAAGGAATTGAGTTTATTCCCAGTTTACTGAAAGGTGGTAGATAGCATTCCGTAGATAGTGGCACTGTCATTGTAGAAAAAGGAGATCACGCTTAATAATAATTTTGACAGTATAGGATATATATACACTATATTCTAGAACTGTCCAGACACTTTTGATCACATAACTTATCTATTTAATATTTCTTGATAGCATGTTTAAAAAAATACTATGAAAAATTACAGAACAAAAAGTTTTAACCATATTTAAATAGGAAATAAAATTATATCCTTAGCTTTGGTTAGCATTCCCGTTTATGACCAATTAAGTTTCCAATTCATATATAAAGTTATTGCACCTAATAAAGAATTAAAAATTGGCAGATTGTAATTTAAAAAGATTATTGGCGTTAGAAACGATTACAGTGGAGCATTTTTTTTTCTGAGAGGAGGCCATTATGCTTATGTTGTGCTACCAATATTTATCTTCCACGGAACTTGGCAAGTGCTATTACACGAAACAAAATAACTTAAATTTATGTTCTATGTGGCTCAATATACAACTAGTTCTTACAGCGTCGTCATTTGGCATGATCTAAGGCGTTTAATTTAAGTTAATAATTAGCCATTTAACAAACTGAGCAAATTTAAAAGCAACAATTTATTTCTTAAAAATCTGTATTATATCTTATTTTTAATGTTGTTGTTGTCGTGTCTATGATGAAGCCTATTCAAATAGTGCCATGGGTGAAGATTACAGCCTTGGCAATCTGTAAAATGTTATCATGGTAGAGGTTCGGTCTCTTAAACACGACCCGAACTTTTGACAATTCAGCAAGGATGGCTGGACAATCAAAAGTATCTGCAGTTGTCAATTCTGCGTCCGGGCAGTTATCACAGTTTCTGTAGGGTTTCCCATCCTCTCCACTTTCAGTTTTCTGTGATGACCAGTTCTAAACCTGACTATGGTTTTAGTTACGTGTAAGCCGATCTTCATTGATGTTATGGAGCTGGTGTTTTATAGGAAGTGAATGTTCTTTCAATTCGTATTTGGCCATTGCATTTGTGTCCTAGAGGGTCACACTTATGTTATTATTGTTGTTAAGATTTCGAGCTTCTTTTTCTAATTTATCTGCGTTCTCGTTACCTGTGATGTTGACATGCGCTGGCAATCGTTGAAGAATGCAGACCTTAACTCTCGAAGAAGCCTATAAACCCTAGACAGCTCATCCCCATGTGGCAGATAGGGGAATAAATCCATTAGTTTCCTTTTGGGTGGTAGAAGGGAAATAAAATACTTTCCGCCGGACCAACAGTCAGAAACCCAATCTTTCGAGCAAAAGCACTCTTTTCTGTGATCTGATTTTTAATAACATTTGTAATAAGTAATTTACTAAAACTTTTAATTCGAGTGATTTATCATATATCTTAACTTATAATTTTTATAAATATTTGCCCCTTAATTGTAATATCAAAAGTGTTTATAATGCCATAAATTACGCATTTAAATAAAATATTAATCTGGATGTCACTCCAGCAATTTGTACTTTTACGTTGGAAGTACATTGTACAAGCAGTAGAAACTTTAATAATGAGAGTTCAACGTTCAGAACAGGAATTATTTAAAAATCTTACTTTCTAGTAACATGCACTTGCTTGTCCTTAAGTATACGCAAGTAACTTTAATCTGCTGAAACAAGAGCTTTTTAGAAGGAAGTTTCCGCTTCAATGAAACTGGCATTTAAAAAAAAGTTTTGTTTACTTTTTTTTAAATTGATATGAACAGGTTCATAGTTCATTGCTATAAAAATGTTAGGCATTATCTTTATGGCACAATTTACTTCAATAATAGCTTTATCAACGGAAAATATCATTGTACATTTGAAATAAATGTTTCAAGAGCTAGTTATTAATTTGAATCTGTAAAAATTAGAAAATTAGCGCAATAAGTGTTCTTTTTTTTCGCTGCAAAATTTTTATCTGACGTGAAGTCATTCGCTTGTAATACTATATGATGTTCTCATAATAAACACTATACAACGTTATCGTATGCTTCCGTTTATGGAGCAGCAAGCCTCGAAAAAAATTTCGAGGCGGTAAGTACAAAAGAAATAATTAGGACAAAAATAAATCACTCGAAAGTGGTTAAACCCCTCTGAAGTAGAACATCCACACGCGATATCGGGGTTTTCAGTGAAGAAAATAGAAGGAGCTGAAGCACTTAAAAAAGTGCCAAAAGACGTTTGAAGCGCATTCGTCGCCGCCATTTTTCATCGTGCTTTTAACGAACAGTCTTATTATGGGTCATGAATAACATGCAAGTTTCAGATTTATGAGAAAAACGGATTTATGAGGTTCAAGTTTGTGAGAAATTAAAGATCTTTTTTAAATTCTTCTCATGTAAACTGCAAGAGAAATTATTCTTTGTCTAAATATGCTTAAGATTACCAAAAAAAATTTGGTTTAAAGGGCAAATAATAGTAATAAAAAGCCAGGAGGAAGGTGGGCAGCTTCAGACACTACAACAGAACACAAGGTCTTTGAATCTTTCGGAACTTGTTATAATTCATACAGCCAAAGCTAAGATAACTGAACAGGAAATATAAAATTTTTCCAGACTGGAAATTTCGAGGATCTCGGGTCCGGGGGTCAAAAATCGACATTTGAATCCTTCCGGTCTTCTTAAAGTGTAAAGGAATTTTCGTTAAAATTAGAGTTTAATAATTTATAATTTAAGTTAGTAATAAAAGAAGCGGTTTTTTATACTTGTTTATTTCAAAGAAGATATGATTTATTACGTAGTCACGTGTCGAATCCCTTTTAGGTTTGCCAGCTGAAAGGAATAAAATCTTCTTTTCGCTTCAGCCTCTTCACACGTTTAAAGTTTTCAATATTTGATAGATCTGAATTATTATTGTAATAATTATTTTTATTTCTCTTAATTTCTTGATATAATTTATAGTTTCGCCTCAAAAATTAATTGCCAGATAATTAAAGCTTTCATATAACTGGATACTCGGATATAAATACCATACTGGCTTGAATATGAAACGATATTATGTCCCTTAAAATAGCCTTCCGAAATCTGCATTCATGTTGCTAACAAATTCATGTGCATGAAATTATATTTTATGCAATCCACCATTTTTTTTTTTTTTGCTATAAAACATCTTCAAGAATGCAAGACCGTCTCACATTCAAGTCGTGTGGTACATTTGGCATATTATAATCTCATTAAAAGCTACATATCTTGGTATTCCCCGTCATATGTATTGAGATGAATGAAAATTGTGGCGAAATTTAAGAGATGCAGATTGACCGCACAGTAAAGTGCTTACAGCATTTACTAGGCAGTAATAATATTGTCCTGATTATCAGACAATATCACCGAAAAGAATCAACTCTATTCTGTTCTTGCCTTCTTTTTAACTGAAATAAAGTAGAGAACATGCTTTTGTCTTCAGCATTATTAACTGCGACTGTTAGATAAGCAACGCTAAAGCTGTTGAAAAGTAAATTTCAGGTATGATCTATATGAAGCAGATCCAAAACATGTCGAATATTATAGATATTCCTACATAAAGCGTTACAAAATTCCAACTACTTTCTTTTTGAGGTTAAAAATCTTTTCACATAATATCTCCTAAAAAATTATATATTTAAAAAAAATAATTTAAAAATATAACACATCCCAAAAGAAGTATTAAAAATCAGATGAATTCTCTAACGGTGCCCAAGTGATATCAAGAAACAGGCCATATTTCAGGAAATAGGTCCAAAACAAAAACCAGAGTGCTATGAATTCAAGATTGGGAGTTAAAATCGAGCTTACAAATCAATACTATACTTGCTTTCACATGCAAAACCGTACATTGGAAACTGGATTATAATATTTGAGTTATAGCAAAGCTTACAAAGATTGCCTGCTTT